>WAAE01020242.1:0-101816 GCA_013400495.1 Nicator chloris | reverse complement strand
GGGAGGAGGGGGAGGAGGGGGAGGAGGATGTGGGCGCGGATGCGGATGCGGGGGGGGCCGGCGGGCACCGCCATGGCGTCCGTGGCCCTGGGCAGGCGCGGCGGGAGTGCGGACAGCTCCGGCTATCCCGGAGAACCGGCGCGGTGCCGGTAAACATCCTAAATAGTGAATGATTGACATAAAGGATTTACCTTAGCAGTTAAGTAGTTGTGTTAAGTTGGGCTCCATTTAAAGAAGTGGTTATAAAACACTGAATCTTGACTATGAGTGACTTGAGGAAAAGAATTCTGCTATGAGTGTTCGTAATAAAAAATTCCAATAAGTACTTTCTCTTCAGTGGTTCATGATTACACGTGTGTACATGTGTCACAGGTTTGGGGTATCCCAAGATGGTCCTACAAACATAAGAGAAAAACCTAAAGTTTTGTGTTTAACATGTCTTCATTTTCCTTCTGAACAGAGTAACATAGCTGAAGTGAAAGTATTTCCTATTTAATAGAGGAAAGCAGGGAAGACAATCAGAAGCAGAAGAACTTAGGAAGTGCACATACTTGTTGCTTGCCCCTCCTAGGCAGGCTACAAGCCAACAGCTCGATATGCAGTTATGTGTACTCTGGTGCAGAACCTGTCCAGGAGACAGAAGCTGTGCTGTGTTGCACACACATGTCCAAGGGACAGAAGCTGTGCTGTGTTGCACACACATGGTCAGGGCAGCAGCAGATGAGGATGTTGTAGCTCCCTCAGTTTGGTTCTTGGCAAAGTCCCATCTGCTGCCTCTCATTCTCTTTGACATCAGAGCTGTGCAGAGCCGGTGTAACCTGGTGGCTCTCCTTTGCTGCCTGTCTCTAATACATACAGCAATACCATGGATAAAACCCTTCTAATGTAAGAGCTGAGCCCTTTTTCAGGCAGGCACATTCAGTACCTCCAGTTCCATCAGCAGCATCTGAGAGTGTGGCCGGGCTGGGCTGAGGCTGGAGTGGTTGGTGAGAACCTACGGGCAGAGATAATCCTGGGGCAGGAGTGAGCTCTGACAAGTCCTGGGAATTTAGCAGTGTGCGTTTATGTCTCGACTACAGGGTAAATTCTTTAGGTTTTTTGGTTTAGTGCTGATAATGTTGGTGCTAAACTGGTCCCATCTATGCTTGTTAAACTATCTTCAGTATTGTAGTAACCAGTAATCCTTAGCTTGTACCGTAACTTCAGAATACACGTTACTGATTTTTCAGCTCTTTTACCACGTGGATGGAGCTTGGCGTTTCTTGAGCATTTCTTTACCTTTAATAGATTCAGACCAGTGGAGCGGAAATACGAGTAGTCTCAACACCCTTCAAAATCAATAATTTTCTGCTCAGTGGCTTTGTTTAGTAAGCTCAGTGTTATATGCCGGTTTACGGAATATTTTTCTAGCAGATCACTTCCCACCAACCCAGGATGCTAAGGGCAGAATTGTTTTCCGTTGCCTGTTTTAATTGTTATTGGATCTGACTGCCTAGAGCCCAGCGTGCATCATCTGAGAGTAGTCACAAAGAGATGTGAGAACATTGCTCATGAGAAACTTAAATAATTCTTCTTCAGTGCCTCCACCTTATATGCTATTCAGCCCTCTTTGTTTGCTGTAATTATCCAATTTTTAGTTCTGATTCTTCATGTTGTAGTTAAATTAGAAGTTTCACTTAAAATCAAACAGCATTTAAGCATTTGGGTAAAATTTCATGTGAGTAAAGTATAACTAGTGTTTGCAAGGATAAAGTCAGTATCCAAAGTCATTAAATGTCAATATACTGACAAGACACTTGAACAATGTATGACCTTATTCTGAAGTTCTCAGTAAGCACCCTGTACTTCACTGTAGTGCTGGGGACTTTTGCTGGAAGGCTGTCTCTCTATCAGCTACCTTTTATTTCATTCCATTCCAAGTGTCCTTGTTTTGGCCTGTAAAGTAGTTGCTAGTGTTTTATTATTCCAGAATAATCCCTTGATTCCCTCAGAGGGGGAGGAAGAGGAGCGAGTATGGTGCTTCTGTGTGTGTATGCATTGACACCCCAACCTAAATAAATATTTGATGTCCTCCTTTCTTTGGCCAGTCTGAATAACTTGAAGTGTAAAATAGCAATAGAAAGCAAGTTAGCCAGTGCCCCCATGGAAAAGTGTGTTGTTGTATTTTGTTAATTGGGCATTTATTATGATAATTTCTGAGCATATCAGCTCACAGAGGTTTGTCTCTGCATTAGTGGACTTTGGAGCCTTAGAAAACAGTATTAAGTTATCCCATTTCAGTGATGGACAACTAAGGGACAAGGGCAGTTCTTGAGGCCATCTGTGATGCATGGAGCTGATCTGAAAACTGGCTCTTAAATTCTTTATACTCCGTATGTTCCTTTTATGAGAGCACCATTCAATTTATTTTGCTTTGTGCATCATAGAACTAAAGGAAATACACATCACTTGCACTGTTACCAATTGTATTATGGAAAAATTCCATGACAAAGTAATATAGGGATTCTTGCTACATAGCATGAGGTGCTATCACATGCTCTTTGTATCTGGACTGGGGAAGGTTGTGACCTCAAGAAATGTAACGTTCCGGGGAGCAGGCACTTTGTTCAGTTTCTTAGTTACAACTTTTCAGCACAGAATCACAGAATATTCTGAGTTGGAAAAGACCCACAAGGATCATCAAAGGGTTGGTTACAGGCACATGCCTTTGATGAAAGGTATGATTTTGGTACAACACATTTTAAAGTGTCTTGAAAGTATATTGCAGAGTGGGAAGTATATTGCAGAGCTACTCCTCCCTGCTCCTTTTACTATTTTTTCTTTGGCAGAGTGCAGTAGAGATGATTGTTTGTGTCAGTGGGCTTTAGCAAGCCTCTCAAAATATTCTTTCTCCTGAGCCTACTTTGCAAACATTTAGTTGTATCTGGCCATTTTTTCGCTGATTCTTTCATTTAAAGCTAGACTCTTTAGGCTGCACTTTGTGATCTGAAGTTGGTATTGTTTATTCTTTCACCACAGGTAGTAAGAGTTGTGGCTGTTGCTTCTCTCCAACTACCACCTGTTTGCTTCTTTCTAGCTGTGATGGGTTTTTCATGTGCTTTGCAAATAGTCTATCTAATGCTGCCAGACTTTTCTCTCATTCAGTGCCCATCAATAGCTATGATGAAAACAGAGGACTGTGTGAGGAAAAAGTAATAAACAAATAAATGTATGATATGGATGCTTGTGAATTGGCCTTCTTCATTCATCATTTTGTTTTGTAATTGAGGGAAACCAAAGCTCTCTGGCAGGAAATTAGGAATGATTCATACGACCACCTGTGAATTCAGGATTGCTTTTATTGGACTTGAAGTCCCTTAACCCATTTTTCTTATGCTTTTCTAGTCTCAAGAGGTGCTTCATCTCACTATTTTATCCAGTCCCACTCTTTTTTACTTCCTTTATCCATGGAGGAAAAGCCAGCAAGGCTTCTGTGTTGTTTTGTTGCCTTTTTGCACTGTATGACTCCTAAAGTTAAAGAAGAAGCCTGAAATTTGGGCTGTTACTACTTAAGTAAGCATGGCAAAATAACCTCTTTTAACTGACTTTCAGTAGAAGTGGTCATCAGCAAAACATGAGATGGCCCTGGGGAGGCAACAGTGTTGTGACCAGGCTGCGACATGGACATTCTGGAAAATCTTTTTTGTCTCTTTGTCATTGAGCAAATGGATAAGGCCTGTTTGCTATACTGCTCTGAAATCAGCTTGTTTTAGTAATACAAGAGAAGGATTGCTCAAAAATAAAGCCTAGTCCCTTTGAAGTCAGTCTTGTTGCTGTCAAACAGAGCAGACAGAAGCCTGTATTTTGGGGTTGTAGGCACTGAAAATTACTATACTGTGCCAGATCTGCACATGCTTTGCATATACTCAGTTTAATAAAATGAGGTACCATGATGAAATTGTGTTTGAAAAATACTTTAATTAACTTTTAATTTTGGAAGCCATTTTTTAAATGTCTTTTTTTGGCACTTGCCTCAAATGCTCCAAACCTTAGTTTTCATTTGCTTTCCTTTTCTAGAGTCCCAAAGATTTCTTCCTGCCATTTAGATTTTTGTGTTTTCCAAACATCCATTACTGCAGTGTTTGAAGGCAGATGAGATGGTTGAGGATGTTCCAACTGGAAACAGCTATGACTTTTTGCCTCCATTGAGTTTCCCACGTTGCTTCAGTAGCTTGATAAAGTTGCAACACTTTTCGCTTCTGTTGTAACTTTTATCCCGGGCACTTTGTTTCCATAGGCTTCCTTGGCACAAGTCTGCATGGCACAGATATTGAGATGTTGGCTCATTGCCTCTCTTCTTTTGCAATGAAATTCTTCCTTAAGGAACTTTCTGAATACTGGATAACATAAAACATTGTGATATATATATAGAATTCTTTGAAACTTTAGTGATTGAAATCTGTCCTTCAGACAGCATGTGCTCACAGCCCACAGGCATATCCCTGCCGTGTCTAAAGCTAACATAGGAGACAAGCTTGTAAGAGTGTCTGAAATGCAGGCAAATCTTATCTTTAACCTTGTGTCACAGAATACATATAGGAGGGTTTTCTAATCTGTGCTATTTTCTTCTCTGCAGTATTTAAATTAGATTATCTGTAATTAATGCTTGCTCCTACCATGGCACCCTTCCAGGAGCAGACTTTGGAGATGGACAGACTCCGCTGCTTCTCAGTTGGGAGCTGCTCTGGGGCTTTGGTGTACAGGGCACATCCTGCCTGTGTACCACCAGCCCTCACCCTCCTGCTGGTCCCCAGGTCCCCCTCCCTTCTTCTCTCTCTCCTTGGGGGCTCTTTCCTGCTGCTGCACAACCACAATGCTCAGGCAGACTTGTCCTCTCCCTTTGCTCCACTCTGCCTTCTCCGGACCCCGAGGAAAACTCCGTGCTAACAGGAGGTTTGGGGTCTGTGTGTAGCTCTGCAGTCAAGCCTAGAAGATGTAAGTGCATCTCAAGTGCATTGACAGACTCTTGCTGTGACTGTTGTGCCCCAGCCTGGTTTGCATTTGCCGCTGTCATCTTTCCCATAGCGTCTCAAGTCCAGCTGCACGTGGCCGTGTTTGTGTGACTGCCTACATGTGTGGGGCTGCAGGTCCAGCTGGGCTGTGGCCACTGTTTAACTCATGCCTGGAAGCTGTATGTCACTACTTTCTCTTAAGCACTTACCACTCTCTCTGCAATTTTAAGTGTTGACGAATCACATACACTGACTTGTTCACCATTGTCTTTTCTCCTTGTATTTACAGAATCATTGCGTGGCCTGACTCAGTTTAGCAGCTCACCCGGGTCTGTAGGAGCCCAGGCTCTGGCAGCTCTGAGGAAGGCCGTGGCTGGGACTGGGCAGAGGCAGCAGGGAGAGCTGGAGCCCAGGGGCAGTCTGTGCTCCCAGCCTGGTGGCTGCAGAGGACTGGCAGCCTGGCCAAGTAAGCTCCAGCCTGGCTGGTAGCATTGGCCCTTCCATCTCCATTTCTGCTCTTATAAATACACTTGAATTTTAAGTGGACTATTCATTTCAAGTGCTACTGGCTGATACTCCCCCTTTGATTTTTCTAAAGAGGCTGTGCTTAGGACTAAGTTTCTATAAATTGGCAGGGTTCATCTGCCTCTGAGATTTTGCAATTGTTATTTCAGGTCACATTTAAAAAAGCATAGGCCAGCAAATTTAAGGCTCATCCAAGCAATCTGTCTGTGGTACATCATAAGTCCAGTCAGAAATTGCAGGTGGAAGGCACAGGGCCTCAGCACTGGAGCATATTTAAGAGGATTCTGTGGAATTTCTGACAACATGAGGCTTGCCCCAGGCCATGTGTTGCATAAGGGAGTTGTGCAATGCCAAACTGCCTAAAGTCTGTCATAATTTGTATACTTTGTGTACTTGCATTTCTATTCTACCTTCCTTTCCACAGCTGTGGGTGAGAATCTGTACTTACTCTTGCACAAGTGAGAAAATAAGACTTGACGTATTGAAAAAGGCAGAGCCTTTTTTGTGTGTGTGTGCAGCCTGTGCCATCTGAAATCAGTGACCAGGTAATGCCTTCCAGGCAGTGTAAACTTCAGGAGGTGCACTCAGTGCTCCAGGTGGCCCTTGAGGGGACATCAGACCTCTCTGAGGTCTGCATGAGCAGGTGCACTTTGTACATACTCAGAATATCTGGGCTAGCAGAAGTAACCTGTGGGCAAGGAATGAAGATCCAGAAACCATTTATTGTCTTGCTGCTGTAAGCTACTGATAATCAATGTTCATAGAGTCCTGCTGGTACCAGGAGCACCTTCTTCTGAAGTACAGGGACTCCTGGGAGTTAACTGCTTTGACTGATGCCATTTGTTACTTGGCTTGAGAGAGAAGAAGTTAAAGCCACAGTTGTGGTAAGAGGAGTGAAATGTTTGCAGGTGAATAGGAAATTATTCTAAATGTTTTGGCTTTCACAGTCACCAACAAATAACAAATCATAATTTTTGTAAAAGAATCCTTTCAAAGTCTAGGTGAAACTGCTTGAGAAAAAAGAGATTTGAGATTTTAATGTTAACAAAAATCAGCTAAATTAATCACCTTAATGTTTGTTTTAAATTTTGTGTTAAGATGGAGCCCGTGATGGTGAAGCAGACAAAGCAGAAGTAGATAATTTCACTCAAACATCATGGACCTTAAAGGCAACGCTAAATTCCAATGAAGTAATTCCTCTTCTAGTTCCAGTCACAAATGACCCTTTATTGCTGCTTTCTGGTCAAAGGACCTCTTTTAGACCATCTTCATTGTCTAAGTGCTGTGATTCCCTGGAGTATCTCTTTCCCTATCATCTTCTGCCTAATTCAAATTTAATGGCTTTAAATACATTAAAAAAAAATCCTATACGATAGGTGTTAGATTGTAGTAAGTTTGTGGCAGTATGTCCCAGGCAAAGTCTTCTCTGCCAATTTGCATGGATTGAACAATTTGTTTTTTTAATTTCAGTGTCTTTATGCAGAGCACTTGTTGAATTGAGCATTCTCCTGATTTCACTGGAATTGTAAGGTAGAACTCAGAGTATGTTTGGCTCCTATCACTTAAAGCAGTCAGCTCCATTAATTGGTAATCTTGGGAAGTTATTTATTCTGATCTTTAGGACACAGTGATGCAGTGAAATGCTTTACTTTTTGATTTTTAAACCAGTCTTGTTGCTATCTCTTTCTTTTTTTCCTAGAATTTAGAATTCACTGGGCTGAGTATTTACAAATTTCACAGAACATTTTGTTCTCTGATTTAAATCCTGCATACCAAGTGCCTGCCTGGGGCAAAAACAACAACAAAAAAAGTTAGCTTTGATACTCCAAAACTGGTTGAATAAATCCTGTGCAGCTGGCCTGCGTGAAATGTGCCCAGTGACAGCAAGCGGCAGCGAGGATTCAGAGGGATAGGGAGAGCTCCGTGCTGTCAGATGTTACAGTGTTTTATTGCTTTGGCTGGGAGGGGCAGGGATGTGTAGGTATCTGCACTGCTCAGTATAAGGGTGCAGAGTGGTTCCCTCAGGCATGTATGTGGACAAAACTGCTGCACAAGTGTGCAGTGCTGCCTTCTGCGTGTGTTTGTACGTGCTCTGGTGTTTTCCAGCTTTGGAACTGTGGTTAAAGCCTCAAAAGGAGAGTGTGAGTCTGCAGCAGCTGAGAATGCATTTCCAGCACTGGAGGTTCCCGTGTGGTTGTGTGTCTGTCCCATCCTTGGTGAGGAATTGTCTAACCTGTACTGTGGTGTTTGTCAAGGGAAAATCTTGGAGACTTATTTAAATGTTCAAGCCAACACAGCACAGGTTACGCTTGTCTGTACTTGTGGGGGAGATGTCAGGATTGGAGACTTTTTTTCTGCCTGTGCTGTTCTCACTACCGGCTCTGTTCATCCAACTGTCTCTCATCACTTTGCTTCTCTTTTAATACAACCCAGCTGAGACATGGTCCTGAGGGAAAAGTGGCTTAAATCTGAATCTTGGAAAGTCAAGAATTAAAAGATGCATAGTTCAGGAAAATAAATCTCAGAATACAAAGTTATGAAGGCTGTGACTGGTTCACATGAGCAACTTGCAGCAAGGTCATGTTTAACTCTGATAGCATGTCAACAGGAATTTGGAAATCCTGCTTTTACTGGGTCGGTGTGAGCAGAGTGCTTTTGGCCATGCTCTGCAGTGCCATCTCTGAGAATCAAGCTCCATTCTCAGGCTCCAGAAATCTTACAGGTTCTCTAGAAAGAAGCACAAGAGTAACTGCAATGAGTGAGACCAGATCTACAGAACTGGCCTCTGGAGCTCAGAGTGGCAGGACACAGAAAAGAAGAAAACATAGAGGCTTTCATTAGTTCAGGTGTTTATCAGAAATACACTAAGAGGGACTTTAAAAAGAGATTTGTATGTATTGGATGGTAAACAAATTTCCAGCAAAATGAGGTGAGAATAAAACTTCCCTTGGAGACAGTTTGCCCAATAGTTTCTCACAGGGTTGTTTTTTTTTTTTCTTCCCTCTTCCTGTGTCATTTGTAGGGATCATAGATTAAAATTATGCTCTGTCCTACAGGGATCATTGGCTTGAGCAAGTGCATGACAATTCTTAGGATGCCTGTGCTGAAAGACTTCTCTTAATGCACCTTGATGTGGTTTGTTTTGTTTTGTTCCAGAATGGGATTGCCCTTGTTCCTGTTGCTTCAGGCTCATGATCTGGACCCCAGGACTTGAGCAGGACTGAGGGACGCTTGGTAAGATTGTGTTACCTGTGCACAGAAGGATGGTGAAATCTGGGATGTGCAGCTTGTGATTTTCAGCTGTCTGGTCTGAAGCAAGGGACAGGAAAGTTTCTTTATTGATGGAAGATAAATGCAGAACAAGGAGAGGAGGTGAAAAATCCTTAGGAAAACTAAAAACAGAAGAGAAGCAGTACTGAGGGTGGGCCAAATCTTTTGGTTGTGTATGTGAGCATTACTCATATAACTTCAAGAGGGTACATGCTTTAACTGAGCATGTACCAGCTGAGGACTTGGCCCATAATGTCCTTTATAAAGCTTTGGTTCCTCCCCAAATAGTTTTTCCTTCCCTCTTCAAAGGGCACCTGTTGTTGGTGGAGTTGGTGATGATACTGGATTAGTGCACATGCGGTCAGCCTGCTTGGCCTCGGCCCTTTGGACCCAAAATGAACTCCAGCTGCTGTTGCCCAGAGCAGGTGCTTCATCCAGCCCGAGCAGCTGTTTGAATGTAGGCTGTCATGGCCAAGAGGAGGGGGAGGTCCCCTGGAGTACCCAGAGGAACGGCTGATCAGCAGCAAGGAAGGAACAGGGAAGTGTGCCATGGAGACCTGGTTTTTATACCCAGCAGACAAAAGTTGTTCTAGCATTTCCTCGTGGAAATAGGGAACAGTGGCTGTCACCCTGCAACCACTGAGCCTGCCCAGTACCATAATGGATTATGGTTCCCAAAAAGAGGCTGAGGGACTACTAAAGACCAGCAGGGCTGCTTGTAGTCACTGGTTTAAAGCTCCCGTGAGTGGCCCAGCAAAAGTGGATTGGGCATAGAACAGTGCACAGGCTAATGGCCTGCTACCTGTGATAGCTTGGGCTTCACACTCACACTGCTAGAGGAAGGAAAACAACAGCAGAGATAATCTGGGGTGTGAAGCAGCTACAGGGAAGTGCCAGGGAATGGAGGTAGAGGGGATGAGCTGGGGATATATGGAGATGTGATGGTTGGGAGTTTGAGGTCAGAGTTTGAGGAGGGGGCACAAATAGTTCGTGTCAGAGATAAAGCAGCAGCACCTGGCAGTAGTTCCCGTACAGTCCTGCACACTCTGATTATTCCCATGCTGTTAGCAGCAGTGCTCCTGGCCTCCCTGTCCAGGAGCATGCACTCTCTGGTTGTGTCTGCATATGTCACTGTCAGCATTAACACCAAGTTTAATGTGACTCCTTAGGGTCCCATCCTCTTTCCTGTATTCATTAAAGCTACCAGAGTCCTTCCACTTTCTCTGATAGGCTCACTTTGTGTCCCTGTCCTGTACGTGGTTTTTGTCATATCCCATCAGCCAGACTTTTCATTCTGCATATCTTTCCTGATTGCTTAATCAGGTTTCCACTGAACCTCCATAAGGAGGGGTAAATGCTAGGCAAGGATACTTCCTTGTACAGCTGTAAAAGGATTATTCAGGCCAGATTTCATTACAGCATAGCCTAAGAGTAGGAGAAAACATGAATATCAGAGGCCTCTCTTTGTCAGGAAATGGGATTTCCGCAGGTGCTCAGTTGTAAATGCTTTGCATGCTTCTAAGGCTTGGCACATGGCATTGCTGAATCCTGATTCAGGACGCAAGAATGTCTCGTGAGCCCTGCCATGAAAACTGATGTCTGGCCATGTTTGGAGATCAGCCGTCGATGATGACAGCAGATGAGTATGGGTGAAATGAGCAGCTTGGCTTCGACACTAAGCAAGACTTGTTAAACATTGTAAATACAGATGTCCAGTTCATATTTTGAATAATGAATATTATGAACTTTTCTGTAGCAAGTGGTAAGAAGCTGGATCGTCTTTCTTCATCTGCTCACTGCCTTCACAGAATTTGCAAGTGTGACAAAGTATTTTGTCTGTTTACAGGATTAGGTAAGATTGGTAACCATAATTCATGTATAGAATTGCACAGAAATAGTCTAGATAGCCGAATACATTGATTTAAAGTTACCTTTGTGGTGGCAGGGAAATTGTTTCCATTTTGGTGTATTTGTTTCTTGGGTTGGTCAGATATGCATCTGACTTCAGTTGTTTATTCTTTTGGATGAAAACCTGCAGCTGTACAGGCCTGTACAATTTCTGTTCCAGTGTAGCTCTTCCATCAGGTATTCCTGCTGTTTGGTTTGCTTCTAAACGAAAACTAAGGAATTGGAAAAATAGTACCAGAAACTCTACATGGATGAAATTCTCAAGGCTGTTAAGGAAAGAGATGTTAGGAGTAGGGTGTTTCTGTGCTCATTCTGTTCTCACATCTCTTGGACAGGTCGCTGTTACAAGTGGAAAGAAACACCACACACAACTGTTACCAGTGTGTGATGTAGCTCTGTGCCAGGAGAGACGTCCTCTGACCTGCTCCCATGGATGTAGCAGCAATAGTTCTGTGCTGTCTCCCTGTCTGCCTGAGAGCATGGCTGGGTGATACCCACACCCACTGATCAAGGGGCAGCTGCTGCCCTGCCTCCTTCCTCTGCACTTCTCTTCCTCAGCTTCCTTGAACTCAAGATGAATGAAAGTGCAGCTTTTCAAATCTTGGTGGAGTAGTAAATTCTTGCTAAAAACCAAACCAAATGCCATTTTCAGAGTGGCCCTGTATTTAAGTGTGAGCACATTTAATTTGGTGTTCTTGAGATTTTTAATGACCTACATGTGGATAGGAATTTTTTGAAGCATCTGTCTTTTGCTGATTAAAATGTAATCAACTACCAAGGATTCAAACCATCCTAAAGTAAGTGTGGCAATATCCAGTGTCCTGTCTGATAAGGAACAATGGAATGAAACAGTTTGGGTGTGGTAGATCATAATTTAGTAACTGCTGGATTAAGACTAAGGAAATAAAGAGCTTGTTAGCAGGCTTCCACATTTAGGGGATCTGGAGGGCAAAGAGGTTTACTTTATATGAGGCCCATGTTATGTTGTGCAGGAATTCCCAGTTCAGGGTCAAAAATACTGAGAGTGCCCTTTCACCAGAAAGCCGACGATTAGCTTGCTGCCAGTAGGAAAAACAGCCTTCAAGTGGTGAGTGAACAGAGTGTCAGCAATGGACCTGGAGAGAGGGGCAGCACACAGAGCCAGTGACATTCTTCACACCTGCTGTGGGGCATAACAGTAGCTGGCTGCCTCAGCCCGTGGCACTACAAGCAGAGCATTGTGCTGTGACACAGCCTGGACAGCGATTGAATTACACACCGATTAGGTCTTCGGCTTCTCCCTGTCACTGTGGACAATGGAGAATCAGAGAAGTGGACATGAGAGCTTTAGCAGGCCTTGTGCTCTCCAGCAGAGGAGGATTAGTTTGTAAATGGTAAATTGTGTTTGGGCCAAGAGTCGTAAAACTGAACTCTTGCCCTGCTGCTGCCTCAAAGGCACAGGCTCTGCAGAAAAGCCCTTCTCCCCCCTTCTGCTAAATGCTGTGATCAGGGCAGGGGCATACGGAATCTGCTCCTCCTTTCCTCTGCCAAAGAAGGAAGAGGAAACTGGTACATTTGTACAAATGTACTCCTCACCGTCTCTTACTATCTTTTCTAAGGAAAGGCATGGGATTAAATTAATCAATTTCTGCCATTTCCACAGGGCTACAGATTTGCCTCTCACCGAGGTGCTGCTGGCTGGTTCACTGCCTGCTGGAGGGTGTATCTAAGCCCTGATTTAACCTGAAGCATGCTCTTCCTCAGGAGGTCTGCAGCCGGGCTGGAGGACTGCAAACACCGCATCCCTTCCCTGCTGTCACCTGCTTCCACACGGCTGCAGTGCCTGCGCTGCGCTCTCAGCTCCCTCACCCTGAAATGCTCCTTGTCATGGTTTGTACAGAGCTGCCTTGGAGCAGGCTTTGCTTTTGGTGGCAGTGTCCCTTGTTGTGTTGCTATGTCATTCATGAAGAAGATGGCTTTATTCTTGCCTTTATTCCACTGGGACTAGCTGCTCTACCCACAGGCACCAAAAGTGACAAATCTTCCACAACCTTTTTTAATTTTCAGTTGAAGCTTTATATCACATGAACTTCTTGGGGTTTTCTGAGAGGTAAAAACTTCTTTTTTTTCTTTTTTTTTTTTTTTTTTAGAAACAACACCAAATAAAAACCCAAACACCAAAACCTAAGAAACCCAAAACTGACAGAAAAAAAAAAAAATCAAAACCCACACATTGAACTCAAGTTGGAGAAACAACTGCATTGTGTGACTGATACAGTCCATGAGAGTACAAAGCATTCCCAGTCTGGTCTTGCACATCCACTCCCTATACCTATTAATAGCTTTTAGGCATGAGCATAGACGTGGAGATGGGCAGGAGCAGTTTGCCATGCAAACATTTATCTGGGAGCCCCATCCTATTTTCTAGAACTAAAGATTTCAGTGTGATGAAGAGGGCATTTTAAAGCATTGGTGGAGATAGGGGGGATGTAACTGCACTTAATCTGAGGTTGGATTAGGCATCCTCATATCTTGCAGTCTGCCAGTAAATAGCAAGGTATATGAGCAATGGAAATATGTCCTTCTTAATCTGTAAAAAGAAAAGGACAGTTTTGAAAATCCATCAGTCTTTCAAATCATCTTAAGGCATATTGGTCCTGAATCATCACAGGGGAATTTAACAGGGGTGTTCTCGTTAGTGATCTAAAAATATAAATGTGGTTGAATACATGGAAAACTGTATCTTATTCCAGTTGTCTTTATTCCTGCAATAAATGATACCAACTCTCTCTTCCTACAGACTTTATCTCATCTGTTTATAGTGGTGGCCTTTATTTTGTTTTGAGCTGAGAAACAATGCATACCTAGATACTGTAAGGTTGTAGAGGCTTTATGAACACACCGTTTAAAAGGAATTATTTCTATTCTGGTTACTAGTTTGAACTGAGAAAAGATACTCATATTTCATACTCCTGAAAGAAATAGCAGACTTGCTCTGACACAGCAGTTCTGAGTAATCTGCTCATAAACTATCCTTTCCAGAAAACTCCCAAATCTCTCCCACCTATTTTCTCTAATAGGTGGTAAATCCTTAGTAGCTCTCAACTCTCAAAAATGCTCTCAAGTCTGTAAGGCATGAAGGCTTTGCTTTGGGTTGTGTTTTGTTGGTTTTTGTTTTTTTTTTGTAAAGTTTGGTTAAAAAATATGAATGAGAAATTCAGCTGTTATTCAACATAGTCAGTACTGATAACTGAAAGTTCATCTTCAAAAGTGGAAAATAAAAGCTATTCTAGGTAGTCACGATTGGTTTTACTGCTATGGACTATTTCAGAGGTAAGTTTTAAGGAAAAAAAAAGGAAAAGCAGTCATTCACAAGTGCCGATACAGGAATGACAGAGGTTAATGCCACTGACATCATGTTGGAACTGTATAGCATTTTGTTAATGGTTATTAATGCCCTGCTGCTGGGAGACAGACAGTGCCAGCTGCCATTAGTGTGCTGCCTCTGCGGGTGTGCCTGGCTCCCTGCTCAGAAAGGAGAGGGCCCTGAGGAAGGCTCAAATCTGCTCCCTCCACTGAAACAGGAGGAGAGGAGACACACAGAAAGCACTCGCAGTGCCTTGCTCAGAACAGGGCTTGGAGAGCAAAGCAGGAGCAGCAGACACCTATGGAGCCACATCCAGGAGGTACTGAGGACTTCTGTTCAATTCAGGTGTCCAGGACTAAACTCAAGGTACACATCCTTTGGAAGAAAACAGCAAGAGATTCAGATAAACATGCATGGAAATGATGCCAGTAAGCCTGGGGAAGAAGCCTAGGTTCATGGGAGAGAACTCAGAGCTTTGTACATCTGTGGAAAGGAGTCAGAAATGCTATAGACTGAAGGAGAAAAGCCCTTGAGAGGAAGCAAAAGGAACTTGTAATGGCAGAATGATGATGGATGTGGAACAATTAATTAGCTTTGACTACATCATATTTGTTGTATATCTAGATTTGTGAGGTTAGCTGCCTCACTTGGGGCTGGCTATTACTTTGTGTAATACCTTTGAATTTCATCCACCATAAGGGAATGAAACATATATAGAAAAGTGCATTATATCAGTGTAGCATATCAAATTGAAACAGGCATTTTTAGCAGTCTGTACTGAACAGAGGTTTAAGCCTGCATTAGATTATTCCTTAAGTGTATTGTTGTTATGACAAATCTGAAAGGAGCTAAAAGCACTTCAGTAGATCAAAAAAGGAAACTGATTTCCTTTCCCACAGCCTGGACCCAAAATGGGATTGCCAGCCAGTCTTACATGGCCTGGCTGTGTACCACACAATCACCCACTGGTGAATGGGAGCAGAACACCTGGAGATGAGTTGTGAGTCCTGTGGGAGTAACTGGCTCACCAGGCCTCTCCAAATTCTTCAGCTTCTAGATCTCTTTAAATGCTGGTGCAATGTAACCTGAATAATGCACTGAGAATGTTTAGCCAAGAAATGCCTGATGGCCCAAGGACATTTTGATGATGACTGCTATCTGATGTGCCACACAGATTATTGTACTCTCTTTCATGCTTATTAAAAACTAATATATCACTACTTATGCTTTCTTAAAGTGAAAATGCGAGTTTGAGCCCATGAACCTCAGATTTGGGGACACAATTTAAATGTAAACCCCATTAATTTTGCACACCCATTAATTATTAGAAATAAACGGAAGTATCCATGCAATATTGTCCATGTAGTCCCCAATTATGCAGCCTAATATTCAAACACAAGGATTTGTACAGACTTTATTTTCTCTGGTCACTTTTACAAACAGAGTTGCCCATACAAAGTTTGCAGTCAGTTTCCCTCAGTGCAAACCGTGAGCAGCAGGAGCAGCAGGTCAAGGGGAGCAGTTTTTCCCCTCTGCACATCATTCATATCATCATTACTGCAGGTAAATTGTTTGTCTGGTTTTAAGGATTTTCTTTAATATTTTTTCTTCTTTTCTTTAGCTACCTAGAATGGTTCATGTTACTCTTTGCTGTAGCTCAGACTTCTACAATTACTGCAAACAATTTCCAAAGGAAAAAAAAAGTGTAACCAAACACACTGACTATTTTGAAGAATATCAAATTGAAAGTAACATTGGAATTCCATGTTTCTTCAAGAAAACAGACTCTTACTCATTAACTTCTAATCTTTGATTACTCTTTCACTTCATTGGTAGATAATATTTAGAAGACTTTAGAATGGCTGGGACTCAAGCTTGGCTTTTCCTTTGCTTTTCAAACTGGAGAAAATCAAACAAAACAGAATGAAGCTAGGGAAGCTTCTACTCACCCCAGTCAGTGCAGGATAGCCCCTGCAATCTCATGTGTTTCTAGGCTTTGCCTCTTGACATTTTTCTTCTGGGGGTGAGGAAAGAGGAGAATTTGTCTTTAACTAAGAGTTAACAGAGCAGCAGTGAGCCTCTAAAAGGTGCTTTTATCATAAAGTAATAATCAATACAAGGTCATTTCTGAAGGATAAAATGACAGTTTGGCTGGGGTGGGGTTTTTTTGGTGGGTTTGGGTTTCTTTGAATATAAGGAAATATGACGACTCTTGCCTCTTATTATGCCTATAATGTAACTGACTCTGGAAGCTTGATTTATTGTTTTGGATTTGTAGCTGGTGAAAAGGAAGTTAAAAATAATTTCCCAAACCTGATCTCTAGCAGATGAAGATCTTGCAGAAAAGCAGTCAGGTATGTTCCAATGCATCAAGGTTTGGGTCTTCTTCTGGGTCTTGCATTATGAGTCTGTTTAAAATAGTTCACTTCTTTCTGGTTTTGACTGTGTTGGCATTTCCCTATAGTTGCCATAGTCTGGAAATTAATCATCCTGTATTTATGTAAACATGAAGTGCTTGCCTGGAAACCTGGGTGAAATGGTTGAATGTGCCATGGGCTGGTTATTAGTGTGTATGACAGCTATGTACAGAACCATACAACCAGCAATTTCTGGCTGGGGTCTGGGGGGCTGGAGCTGAATTCTGAGTCTGTTTATTAACCCTAATGTGTGTGTGTTTTCTTCCTTCATGGAAAGAGAAAAGGAGTTTTGAATTGGTCAAGACAACAGAAACACTCAAAGACTTCCATGAGATATGTTGCATCACTTGTATGCTCACTGTTGAGAAAACTCCCTAACTTGAAATCATGTGCCAAGTTACCTTCACTGGCAGTGAGAGCAGCAGCAAAAGGTTCACATGATTTTTAAATGGACTTTTATGGGTAAAGGACATACCTTTCTCCTAGAAAGAAGTAGTATCCTGCCTGGCTTCATTCCAGCAACCACAAGAGTTTTGGAATCGCAGAATGGCCTGGGTTGGAGGTACTTTAAAGATCATCTCATTCCAACTCTTCTGCCATGAGCAGGGACACCTTCCATTAGATCAAGGTTGCTCAAAGCCCCATCCAACCTGGCCTTGAAACACTTCCATGGATGGGCCACCACACTTCTCTGGGCATCCTGTACCAGTGTCTCATCACTCTCACAGTAAAGAATTTCTTAATATCTAATCTAAACCTATTTTCTTTCATTTTAAAACCATTCCTCCCATGCCATACCATGCCCTGAAGAAAAGTCCATTTCCCGGTCTTGTAAGCCCCCTTTAGGTACTGGAAGATGCTATAAAGTCTCCTCAGAGTCTTCCCTTCTCCAGGCTGAACAGCCCCAATTCTCTCAGCCTGTCAAATTTCTTTAGTGTTTGAAAAATGCTGAGGAGCACTTGTTTTTCTGGCTTTCTTCTCCTCCTCCTTACAAAACTGAAGGACTTGCACTCCTGTTACTTCATGGGAGATATGCTAATCCAGTATAGGCTTTTCTATATGAAGAGGTTTACAGAGTTTTGTTGCCAAATTGATAATACCAGAGGAAGGTGTAATGGCATAAGGGTAACATGAAATTGAATGTCTTAATTAAAGGTGCAAACTGCAGATGTGAGCAGACTGCAAAGCTATTCAAACTGTGAAGGAAATAAGGGGAACTGATTTAATTGAGAGCTGAAGATATTAAATAAGCACCTTGAGTAGAAAGGATGCCAGCAAACACTGGGGATGGGGTTTGTCTGCTGGGGATCCATGAGATGCTCCAAAGCCAGATTTTTTTAGGGGGCACAGTGTAGAGTTGAATGGGCTTGTAAATATGAGCACTTCAGTCATGTGCTTCAAAACAACATCTGTTCAACCTGTAGCTATTATAAATAAAGGCGATTAAAAGGGAGAAAGTTGAAGAACTTTGTGCAAGTGCTTAAGGATCTGGAAACAGCCAAGTGAATCAGACTTGTCTTGCAAAACGAGTGGTGTAGTAAGTCAGTCTTGTAGGCTAACATAAACATCTGTCTCTGATTCTGCATATATGCCATCATGAAATTGCAGAGCAGGGTTTGTTAGAACAGTCCAAGATTTTGGTTGGTAAGGCTTAAGGTTGAAGGCAGCTCCTTGTCTTCAGAGACTGCTTTCTTTTCAAAAACTGAGGGCTTAGTTTCCCCTGCCACAACCCTGTGGCGACTGGCAGCACCTCAGCCTGATCTATGAACTTAAAACACATTTGATCTGTATGCTGGTGCTTACTGCTAGGTCCTGCCACTCCACCTGAATAACTATAACATGCTCATAAATCAGGGGAGAGCATTCCTCGCTGACACCATCCCAAATGCCCTACTGAGCTGAAGCCTGTGTTAGCCATCAATGCCTCTTGCATAAACATGTCATACTTTAAAGTAGGGTCTTGCAAAAAGCACAAACAATATGCTGGTATGGAGGGGCCACACAAAGTCAAGAGCTGTTAAGTGGGGGGAAGAGGAGGAGAAGAATCTCTTCATGATAAATATATCTACCAGACACATACGGAAAGAAAATTGTTAAGTCTACCTTACATTTCTTTCAAAATGAAATAGTCAGATGTGGAAATGGTTGTCATTTTCCCTGGGGAACTTGGAAGCTATGAGACACAGGAAAGTAATGATGCACAATACTTTGGCTTTTGTTATATTCCCTTCAGCCTGGTCTTCATCCCACACCTCGTGCACCAGATACCCAGCAGTCTGTCTATCTGATTAGGTAGAGAAAGAAGCTCAGTTGCATTGGATTTCCTATAGAAAGCTGAGTAAGAACAATGGCTCAGTCTCGTGTGTGCATTCAAAGCCATTTCCTAAGCCTTGTTTAAAGTCACCCACCAACATTGTGGCTGGTAGTTCCTGTCTCCCGGATCTTAATCCTCACACAAGCTGGTGCCAATTTTGGGCACGGTAAGAGAAATGTTAAGGAGCATCCCAGGCACACCTTTGTTCTAGTACAGAGCTGAGTGACTTGTAAAACTCATGTGTTTGTGTCGGTGCAGCCTTTGATGGAGTCGGTGAGGAAAGTGCTCTCCACGGCAGCAGCTGGAACACCCACAGCCACAAGTGACACCAGGCTGTAAAGGGTGTCTCCGGCCGCCCCTGTCACAGGGGTCACAAATCACAGGGCTGACAGGTGCCTGTGCTGGATCCTGTGCCAGGGTGTGCCTTGGTGTGCAGCAGCAGGTAGAAAACCTGCGTGGTGGGTGGCCACATTGTACAGATAACTCAAATTCTCTGCTGAGGGGCAGCCTGTTGAACAGCTTGGGGCAGAATTAGGAACATTTGCTTTTCCTTAAATTGGGATGAGTGCTGTTTATGCTCTGGCTTCAGGTTGGGTTCAATTCCACACTCTTTAATAGTCATGATAACCTTAAGGTTAATTTGTAGCATTAAGGCAAGAGGTTTTTGTGAAACACAAAACTGAGCCTGCAGTTCCCCAATTGCTCCTACTGAAAGGGTTGGGCCTTCAGCACCCATGTAGCTTTTCCAAGGAGGGAGATCCAGCATGCAAGAGGGAGGTGTAAGTACTCACATCCTGGAAGGGCTTCAGGGTGTTTGGGCATGGACTTTTCTTATAGAAGATCTAATCTATCCCTGTGAGTAATTTTTAATTGATGAGGATGATTGATGAGTATTATACTGCTGTGGGAGCCTGAACCATAGTTAGCATTTGTGATGGTGATGGCCTTCCAAAAATGCATGTGGGAGATATGACACAATTTTTTTTCATTGCCTGCTTAGAATTGGTTTTTACTACCTTACCCTCTACCCATATACATTAATTCCTGAGCTGCCCTAACCCCCTCACCAACTACTTCTAAATATAATTTAAGGTCTTTAGGGATTGATACAAACCAACCAGCCTGTAGTAGATTGCTGTTTTCATCCTAACACCTTGTTGATGTTAACTGGCAGCAACTCTCACCTTATGTAGGCACTGTAGTGCCTTGTGGCATGTCTGTGCTTTTACATCCCAGCCTTCAGAGAAGCAGGCAAGCTTTTGGTCAGGGGCAGTAGCTTTTACATGACTTTTTTAGGACCAGGAGGCAAAGTCTGATGCAGCAGCTCTGAACACACGCTGGCTTCGGGAGAGGCTCCTCACTGCTGTGCAGCTGTTGTGAGGGCTGGGGAGGACATGGGGCTCCAAAGCCGAGTGCCACATGTGCTTAGGCAGCCCCTGGCAAACGGCAACCCTGCCTGAAGTCGACTTCTGTTTAGGTGGTGGTGTTTTTTCTTTTTCCAGGGAGTCACTTGATAGGGTATAATCCTGTAAGATACTCAGCAAAGAAGCTGATATAGGAAAGTATTTCTGCAGATGCTAATTTTCAGTGAATAAGTGGTCCTTTTATGTGGGTGGGAGCACTCATGTGCTTAAAGTTAAGCACATGCTTAAGTGCTTTCTTGGACTGGGGCCAAACTGTTAATGTGATGGAGATTCCCTTTCTCAAGTGTTCAGGCCTTCATGTGGACCCCCGGGCCTGCAGGATTACTGCAATACACCCATGACTGGCAAATATTGGACACTTGTTCTTAAACTTTTCATTTGCAGCAAAACCTTCATGCAATGTTGCTATATTATGACTTTTATACTTTGAATACAAAGAATAGTTCTTTACTAGGCCTGTGGCAAACTTGAAAAGAAATCTTATTGCAGAACTCAAATTGGTTTTCTTAAGAGGATATTTTATTTTTCTGTTTGAGGACAAAACAAAGATTCCTTTAGCACCTTTTGCTCTGACCCCAGTGCCTTATCTTTAAACCGTTCCTACTACACTTCTGGAGGAAAATCAGCCTTTGGCGGGCACCACTAAGATGTTGAATTCCAGCTGCTGGGAGTCTCCTGTGCGATGTTGCACTTGCCGACGATAGTCTGCTTTGGTGACAGCAGTGGTAACAAGGCCAAAGCACACGTGTGTGGGATGTGACAAGCTGTGCACCTGTCTCGGGCAGGGGGCACCGGGTCTGCCCCGTGGCAACCTCCTCGGTGGCTGTGCTAATCACCGGGAGTGACACGGGGGTGACACTCGCCGTGCCTGGCAGACAGGAACGAGAGGGTGTTGGGGCTCTGAGTACACAGCTGCTTCTCAAATTATGATGCACAGGGTCAGAGGTCACTGCAGAAAAAGCAGATAAAATTATGCTTCCTACTGCCACCATGTCACATCACAATGGTAAATTGTTTGTTTTATAGTGGGTCTGTCAAGCTCTTCTACCATAGCAGACACGTCAATTTCTCAGCTCGCTTGGAGCCCTTTAAAAATCAAGGGGTTTGTTTTCTAAATACTGTGTTAGAGATTTCTTTCTGTTAGCTGTTGTTCGTTGACTGCTGCTATAAAATAGAAGTTTTTAGACATTTTTTAAGTGTTTGCTCGGTGGTGAGGCTTGGCAACAGGGGGAGGGGGGGGCCAGCAGTGCTGCAGGATTTGTCTGCTCTGGCCGTGCTGTGTGTGGGCACGGCAGCTTGCGGGCTCCCCTTGGATACCTGGGGTATGGGATAAGCTGTGGGCAGATGGCTGTGCACAGGATGAGCCATCTAGGTTAATAACAATGCTGTGTGCCTTTCTGTTCATAGCCACTGCTTCTGTTCCTGTTTCAGAAATAGGGCAGATCTTTATCCTGTGTGCAGCATCCGCTCACTTTTCTCAGAGTTGACACCTCTCTGCTGTCCTTTCCACTTGAATTTGTATTGAACAAGGGATGGTGCTTGCAAGAAACTCGTGGAACTAAGAGTGAGAACCAGGCTGGAAAAACCGTAAGAGTTCAAATATGTTGGGTATGTGATGCTTTCTCCAGCTTTGACTTTTTTTGAGTTCCTTTTTATTGTGAATGGCTTGTTAATTTTTTGTTAAATTCTTCCACCATAACTGTGACCAAAGAGAGGAATGCATTTGACAAGTGCAATAAAGCAACTGTTCCATGTTTATGGCAAGTGCTATACTTTTATGCTATTAATTCAAATTGCCTGGATTTTTATAAAACTGGGACAGTATAGGATTACCTACCTTGCTAGAACCGTTGAAATGGATCACACTACAAAGTAGTCCACATCTCCCTATCAAATTTTAGAGGAAATAATCTTGGAGTCATAGGGGAGGCGTATGTCTCTGGAGCACAGCTTTTAGATGCATTTTTGTATCCAGCAAATGTTGAGAGTCCCAAAGAGAAATAACAGGAAAATGCCATTAAGTAAAATAGAATAGTTCAGTGCAAAAAGAAAAACAGTTGCACTGTATGTGAGGTAATGACACTTAGGAGGACGCAGGTAACTGCAAAAAAATGTGTTTTCCTACACTAGTGTAACTAAGCAGAGAAGGTGACTGCAGTACTAAGTCCTCTTCCAAGAGAAAAAGTGGTGGGAAGTGTACATGGGGACGATTTCCTTGAGCAGACTTCTGCTGAAAACCAGAGGTGTGCAAATAATTGGTTACTTTTCTTCAGTTTGATGGTTGTACAGGCAAGGAAAAATCATTTGGGACCAGAAAAGTCTTTAGAGATGAAGGAAATATTAATGTGTTCCAAGACCAATACACTGCTTCAATTCCAGGTATTTTCAATTTCATTTTCTTTTTCTAAGTAACAGCATGAAATCTGAGGTATTTTGTTTGTTTGTTTGTTTGTTTTTTCTGGGGATTTTTGGCTTTTTAATTAACAAGGTAAAATTCAGAAGTCATGTGCAGCTCCAAGAGGGAGGCAGTGTGGGCATCCCTACTTCTTTACATGCATCCAGCAGGGTTAGCATTCATGTCACAAAGCTGTTGGTGCTCTGCTGTTAGCCTGGCAGAGCAGAAAGAGGGTCTGAATTAAAGTTGCTGCGTCCCAAAATAGTCCTGACCACCGAATGAAGGGTATGAAGTGGAAAACCTGAAAAGAATGACCATAGTGACCAGTACATGAATTCCCATGCATGTGTAACGTTTTCTTACACTGAAAAGAAATGATGGGGTTGGGGCAGGATGGACACCCCCAAATAACCTGGGAAGGCTCTCCTAGCCAAACCTGGCCCAACATTACTTGAGTTTAGGATAAGAGCAGATAAGTAATTAAATGCTCTGAAGTACACTTAGGCTATCTTTGAAGCCAAGATTTTTGGTACAGAGATAAGCTGCTCTGCTGCCAGTGCCTGCTTCCAGGGAAGGACTGGATATTTCTCCCTGCTGGATCTCATGTTCACAGCTTGCTCAGTCACTTCTGGTCAGTGACTGCAACCTGATAGCCAGTGCTAAATCCTCAGTGTCTTCTTAAAGGGACTCCATGGAAAAGGGATCGTCACCGTGGCAAGGACAACTTGTACTTGTATTAGGATCTGAATGCAATCAAGGCATTTGGATTTTGGAGGTGGTTGCTCATGTGCAAAGAGGCTAACCCCCATATTTGTCAGCTCCTCGTCTTTGTGGGACAGTCTCAGCTCTCAGTGCCTACTAAGCAGTTGGTGTGCAAATGGTGGCTTTTTGAACTGCAGCATTTGTTTGAGCCTTAAACCAGACTTTGAGGTCAGTGAACCTCACTGTTCATCTTGGACAAATTCTTCTTATATTGTCAGGCTTCTGTTCTGGAAATGAAGTTCCAATCCTTGCTGTCGCCTCATGAGTGACAAATATAAGGCAATGAAAAAGGAGTTAGCACTAATCCTGCAAAATTAATTTCATAACTAAGTTGATCATTGAACAAGAAAATAGAGCTGGGCAGACAGCATCAAGATATCCCCATTTGGTTTGAGCCAACTTTCTCCTGATTAACAAATGTAACATATTTTCTTCATAATACCATTCTTGAGCTCTTACATTTTGTACCACTATCTTAATCACTTCAAAGCTACGGTGTTTGTCCAGGTCCTTAAGGTGACTTCTAACACTAGTAGCAAAAAGGATGATCCGCTGATGCCTTGTGAGGATAATCCTGAAGTCATCAACCAGAGTGTGTCATTCCCTGTCCTTTAGGTTGACTTTTTTCTTGTACATGAGAAACAGGCTTGTATTTGAGGTTTTCACTTTAGACCTGTGTCCTCTGTTCTGAAAACAATGATATTTAACATTTCTATTCTCTAAGCAGCTCCTGAAGAAGCTTTTCCTCAAAGGTTTAGGTGGGTAGAATTAGAAAAGTGAAGCTGTCTGCTTCTAGGGCAGGCTTTTCTTATGTATGTTTCTTTCTTGGCATCCACCGTTAAATGCGCTGTGGAGCCTGGGATGAACAGGTCATCCCATGCTGTGTGTTACCCTATAGCTAATGCCAACTGCAATTTCAAGTGCTCCCTCCTAATCTCCCCCCCTCATGCATTATTTCCTCGTGCAGCATTAGCACACCACATGCTGATCCACTGTTGCTTCATGGATTTAGAAAATAATCTACGGGCCCGCAGTGATGTAAAACATTAAATATTGTTTTAAATATCGGAGGCGCCATCCTGCCTACACGGTACTTAGGGTGGGCAGCACGCCAGCGCCTTTGCTGGCATGTGCCTGAGAACTGGAGCATGCCTGCTCCCAGTGAACAAAGCAAAGCCCAGGACAATAAGGCAGGAACGATGACAGACAGGGAAGGGCTGGCTTATGGCTTGTGCTGTTTGACCATAATATCGGCTTTGGAGACTATACTGTCTGGAGGGCTAAGAGTTTCTTTCTGCACTCCTGCCTTACTGCCTGCACCTGCCCATCTGAGGGCAGGCAAGAATGAAAGGACACTTTATAGAGCTTCCAGGGCCTTGTCAGTCAGTTATTGCACAGTGGGATTTCAGTGGATGCTTCATTCTCGTCCTCTCACTCAGCATTGCCAGCTAACACTGGGCTGAGTGCATTTCTTCTTAGTTTGCTTCCTTCTTCCTCTTTGTGACAACAAAAAGCTGGCTTGTGTCTGGGAGGGGAAGGGCTGAGGGAGCCTGTGTGCTATGCTCTGTGTGTGTGTGTGGAGGGAGCAGAGGCAGTGCAGAATGCCTGCTGCACTGTTTTGGGATGTCTCTGAGCTGTGCCTTTCCTTTCTGCTCCAGAGGAGTAAATTCCCTCTTACAGCCCTGCCTGTGGATGAGCTGTTCTTCAGCCCCAGGTTTTCAGTGATGTATTCACACCCACGCTCACTATTGGTACAGGGACAACTAGAATAGAGCATGTTTCCACTTTACCTTGCGTTGACTGGGACGTGAGTAACCATCGGGAGTCGTCCTGTTTCCATGCTGAAAGGCTGCAGTTGCATGATGTCAGCCTAAAAGCTGCAGAAGCTCAGAGTGGTGTGTGCAGCTGCTCAGCCCTCTGGGCACAGCCTGCCCCTCTCTCTGCATCAGGCAGACATAAACTGGGCCATGGTTTTAGGCTGTGTCCACTGCCTGAGGACTGCTGACCTTGTTCCTTACCTGGAATGTTCCGATGTCGGGGAAACCTCGGTCACCTTCAACTTCCTCATCACCACATCAGCTCCTGTCTTTGTGCCCATGGATCCCAAATTCCTTGTTAGGGAGAGCACTCAGCCTATGCAAGGTGGCCCTGCACTTCTGAATTCATGGCACAGTGAATGACATTTTGGAAGGCAAAGTCTCAGATACTGTTGGAAACATCTACCCCTGAGCTGTTTAATATAGTTCATTATTCTGGAGTGACTGCATGAAAGAGGCAGGAGGAAAGGGTTGCCCACAAATATTATCAGTACAAATCAGCATGATTTTAATGCAGCCAAAGGTATGGTCTGTTTATACAACCCCCCTTTAATACATGTGAATGTGCTTAGTTCTGTGAGAACTTGCAAAGCCAGGAGCTATATGAACTTGGCTGTCACACACTTCTTAAAGCATTATTTCTCCTTTTGTCTGCAGATCCCTCCAATGCCAAATGGCCCAAGAGCTTCAAAGACGTAACACAACTTCAATCTGTCCTTCATGCTTTTGCTTCCTTCAGCATCTAGCTGTGGCAAAGCCAGTTTCTCACTGGCTCTAGAGGCTCTCTTTTCAGACTTTTAAATGTAAGTGAATTATAACAGTTCGTGTTACCTGGTCCAGCTGCACTAGAAGCGGGCACCTTGACTCATTAGAAAAGCTGGCATCTCTCTTCCACTGGATCCAAACTCCTCATTAGCTTTAAAGTATTTCACTCTGCTCCTACCCCTCAAGTCACAGCTTCTTTGGCCAAGTTCATTAGTTCTTATTTCCAGAAACTGCTATTTCTCAGAGGGCTTCTGAACTGATTACAAGGTGACTAATACAGGTCAGGTACCTGACCTAATTTTCGTGTAATTGGCACAGATTACCTTCTGAACTTGCTTTTTCTTCAAGAGATGGAAGTGCAGAGCATTGATGTGCCATCTTGGAGCGTTTATAGGATGAGACTCCTGAATTTTCTCTCTGCTTGCTGAAGTCTGTGTAAGCTTAGCCTCTTTCTTTTGAGGAGTTGCTGTAACTACCAACGTACAGTGAATAGTTACATTGGAACAGAAGTATTACAGAAGTAATAAAAAACAGAAATGCAATTTAGCTACAAACTCCTAAATGCAGTATTCTCATGTGTTAACCCAGCTGACTGGTTGAGAGAGCAAGTGTGGAAGCAACACTTCCCACAGTGTGCTGTTCCTTCCCTTGCTGGCCAGCAGCAGGCAATAGTGTCCTGTCATGGTCATGTTCAGGTGTTAGTGGGGCTCTAACCTGGACTGCTAATGGATGGGATTAGCTCTGAATGTGTGCAATAAACTCAACAAATGGAAAAGCAAATGGCAGATATTACTATAAGACCATATATGTTGTTGAGATATGTATAGATCTTCTTTCGCTGAGCTGTGGTTAATCAAAAGACTAATGTTGGGTTATTTCTGAAGAAGAGACTCTCCCATTTAGTGTCCAGCATAGGTTGTTATTTCAGCCTGAGCATGTGTCCTTTGCTTCTGGTGTATTGGAAAAATGTGATCATGTCCAAAACAGAAAATTATGTGGGAAAGACATGAAGATGCACAAAATTTTATGAAAATCCATGAGCAGAAGGATCTTGTTAAGTGGACTTAGGAGATTCTCATAAATATAATTTTAATGTGATGTAGTTCGCATGATAACGAGATATTTTGTTCCACCAGCAAAATGGAGCATTAGCTTAGAGGACTGGATTACTCATGGCACAAACATGGCTGTTATGTGCAAACTTTGGATGTTCTGCCAAGGTCAGTTTGTGGGGGTTGAGATGAAACTGTTTCCTAAACTGTGAAAGTGATCCCGGGTACCCAGCCTGCTGGAATGCCTGGAGGTTTTATGGATTCCTTCCCCTTTAAGCCCACCAGCAGGGTATCTGCTAATGCAGGCTGCCTTTTCCTGCCTGCATGGCTCTAGTGAGGCTGGCCTTAGGAAAAGCATGGCTTTGACTCATTTTGTTTCCTGATTTCTTGTTTTCCCACAGAAGGAGCATTTACAGCAGCCTTTTCTGTAGATAACTAAGGCAAAATATTGACCTCAGGCACTGGAAGAGATGAATGTATCACTCATGTTTGAATATGACACCAGACCCATGATAGGAGTGGGAAGGTGTCAAGTTATAGTCAGATCTACTCTCACAGCACCTCAGCTGAGAACACTTGTTTGGGAAGGGCTGGTGAGAGGTCTCATGTCATGCAGGTGAAGGAAACAAAAGGCAGGGAAACAGATTCTGGCCTGAGGACCTACAGTGGGCTTGCTCCTCCCACCCACTTAGAGGAGGTGTGCGCTTGCAGGTCCTGTGACCACGCAGGTCTTGGCCGTGCCTGAAGCTTGCTGGAAGGAGCACTCCCGAGGCTGCCTAGCAGAGCACCAGCTATGTTGCCCCTGTGTCAGGCTGGCTTTGTGCTCTCCCCTTGCAGTTCACAGCCTGTTGCTGCTCTGGCTGTGCTTGCCCAGTGCTCCGGAGCTTCAGCCACAGCTTCCCATTTCTGATGGCTCAGAGCAGAGCATCTCTGGTAAAGCTTCCTGGTAGAAGCATACACTGAAACGGAGGTGTCAGAGTGGTCTCCAGCTCCTTGAAGTGGTGCAGTTGCCAACTGTGCCTGTTTAGGAACATGTTTTGTTATGGAAGGCTGTGGAAGACTAATGGAGTGAAGCTGATAAGCAGCAAATGAAGTTGGAAATACGTGTTCAGGGTGAAGTCAGTGGATCAAACACAGATTATATTCCTAAATCTTTGCTTAACTGCCTTCAGATGTTACAATTCATTCATTTTTTTGCCTGTGCTATAGAGAATGCTAATTCAGGAGTTAAAAATCTAAGGGACATTTGACTTTGTGGGGATTTCCAGGCTTCCACGATGCCACTGTCAGCCTTGGGTCCTGGGAAGCTCTGTCTTACGGCAGGATTTGAGGATGAAGGTTCTGTGTAAGTACAGAAAGTAGAATTAAAATTCAATCAAACCCAGAAAGAAAGAGTAGAGGGCTAAAAGATATCTTCCCTCAGCTGAAGTAGTTACTCTCTTCATACCTGTAAAGAGGACCTTGCCCAAATTCCCTTAATTTGCTTTAAAGTACATCTGAGGCCTCAAGTAGATCTCAGCTCCAGTGTATTTACTGTCCGAAAAGAAACAATGCACTACAGCCACCCCCTAATTTTACTGGAATCAGCTGCTACTACTCTGGAGCAGAAGCAAGAAAAAACAAAATTAATATCTGGATAAACAGCCCATTAATTTGATGACAACTGTTGTTCTCCATTTCAGGGTGCAGAGAGCAGCCTGGGCAGTGAGCTAATGAGAACACCAGAGTCGTGCAGCCTTGGGGGAGGTGGGGGTAGAGAAGAAAACAGAACAAACACTCCTTTTGTAGCTTGGAGCTAAGGGGATTCAGCCAAAGGTTAATTGCTTTCTACCCTAAAATGCTGTGAAGTGTTGCTGCGTGGTGTCATACAGCTGCTTCATCCCAGCCTAGGGGTGTCTGTTTCAGTGGTGGGTGGCATGAGCCAAGATCCTTTTTTTAACCGCACGGGGGTGTTGCAAGGTCTCTTGAGTTAAGGCTTCCAAAAATCTGGTGGATTTGGTTGGTATTGTTTAGGATATCGCTGCATCATGGGAGCAGTTAGCAAAAACACCAAGTGAGCACCAAAAGACGTGATTGCTCTTCACTAGGAATTTTTTTAGGGGATGCAAGTCCATTGTTTCCTCTGATTCTTCGTTAGACAATCAGATGAAAGATGCCACAGGAATCAAAACATAAGGACAGAAATCATTGTAATAGTAAACTTCACCTTTTTGTCACCTTTGCCTCTTAGCCAATGTTTCTGGTGTGAACTTTAATTTTAATGCTCAAATCTGTTATTCCTAAGACTTTTTTTTTTCCATGCACAATTCTGCTCATGCAACTTCTGCACTGTGTAGAACCTAAAGCAATCAAATAACTTTCTATTAGAATGGGGCTGTTGTGACAGCTTGGAAGTCTCCTTCTGGTTGGTGGGACACCAAAAATTTCAAAAAACCAGAAAGTTGTAAGTGGGGAAAATCATCCTGCAATGTTGTGCAGTCTTGTGACAGTGCCCAGGTTGCCTTGTCTGGAGATCATCATAGTGGAAGAGAATTAGGGCAGAGTATTCACGTTGGAAGGGACCTACAATGATCATCTAGTCCAATTCCAATTGATAGTTGTAAGATTAAATGGAACTAAATAGAAATGTGATGTCTGATCTTCCTGTAGAGTGGGTAAATTTCTGATTTTAGTGTTTGTATGTGAAGTCTCAATATTGCAAATAATTCTGCTAATATCACTTCTCTGACCTGTTTGTCTCAGTTTCTCCTGCCTGATCATTCTGCCCATTTCCTTGTGAACATTTTAATCTTTTCCTTTATTTGTGCTTTCAACATTTACTTTCGTTCCTGAGTCCACAACTGAAGTTTATAGGGTTTAAATTCATGACCAGCAAGCCTGAGCAAGTGTGTGCTCATTGAATGTCGGAGCTTGAGTATTTTCAATGCCCAGTTCAGGTAAGGAGGAGCTGTTTCCTCTGTGATTCTTATACCAAATGACAGGATGGTCTGAGAACACCCTGAATGCTTCATTAGTGTCTCTTCCTATCTCAGTCATGTGTGCATGGCTCACCCTGCACAGCTTTGTGCCCAGTTTGGTTCCACCCATCCACCAAAAGGCAAAGTGTGGGGTCACAGCACTGTTCCAAATAACCAAGATTTCCCCAGGCTTAATTCCCCTCAGAAAGGAGGTGATGCAGGCAATAAGGGAACTAGAGATAGGAGTGCTCTGGGCTCTTCTTTGCCCTCCATGTAGGTCCCTCCCTGTCTCTTTCTGACAATGAAAGAACAGGTCTCAGTTCTTCTGCTTCCGGGGAACGGTGTTAAGTCTCATGGTGCTCAGGCAGTTAATGGTTGAATTGGGAGCAGACAGCCCTTAGTCCAGTTTTACCATATGTGAAATGTTCAAAGCATTTTTTCAACAAGGTTTTGGGGTGTTCTGCTTTTGAAGTCCTCTGTTCCAAAGAGGATGATGTATGTATCCCTGCTTTTGTTGGAGCTCAGTACCACAAACAGGATGAGGCTCTCTTTCTGCATGTCAGGACAATAGAAAACCATGAGATTTTCTAGGAGAAGCTTCTCTGACTCAGCAGGATTGCCTAAACTTCCAGAGACAAATGCAACCCACACTACCAGTAGTAGAGTTGCAAGGTTTCACTCCTGTTTTCTGTTCCTTACTTGTCCTCTGGCCTAACTGAAGGTGCTGACTTGTTAGTTTGCAACATGAATGGTTACTGAGCCCAGTGGGACTGGGGACAGGGCTTGTAATGCTGCTTGCATGACTCTATTAGCAAAAATTTGTGTGAGTAATTTGGTAGAATAGTTATGAGCCATCTGCCTGCATCTGCAGTTACTCAGCAGCCTGAAAGTGCACTTTGAAGTCAGCTTTACTGGAGCTGACCACAGTATGTTCTTGCTTTTCATTCCTACAACCGTTGCGCAAAGTTAATGTCAAGTGCTGTCCTGGAATCCTGGATCTTGCCAGTGAAGGAGATGGGAATTCTGAAAGGTTCTGCATTGTCTGAGAGATCTCCAACATATCTTTATACTTTTCTGACTATTTCATGGGAAACAAATCTTTCCTTGTTTTCTTTTTTTTCCACTCGATAATAGCATTAAACTCATTTTCTGCAAACCTGCTTTCAACGGTCTAGCTAATTTATACTGGAAGTAATTGGACACACCTAATGAAAAGCATAGTGGAATTTTGCTATGAACTGCAATGTTCTCTTCAAGTCACTGGTCTCTTCCATTTGATAATTGTCATAACAGCAGTTAAGTAACCTAACTTCTCCTCTTTCCTGCCAGTGATGAAAGCTTAAAATGAGTCTTCAAACCTGTCGCTCTTCCATAAAGTTTCCTTAACAAAATGTCATTTATTCTTCTCTCAATATCTTGCTAACGTTAGGCTGCTGTTCAGCCCTCAGAGAGCTTTGACTGAAACAGTTAAGCAGGCAAGGGCTTTAGATACTCCAGGGCTACTGCTTATCTTGAGGAGTCCAAGGCGATCATGGTGATGCTGTTTGTGACCTCAGCCTCTTGTTGTGTAGAGACCGTGTTAATCTAAAATCCATAGTAAATTCATGTTAAATGCTCACTCACTCATTCCATCGTGGGATTCTTGTCCATACCCAGAGCTGTGGTGTTTCTGGGCAGGAGCAGCATTTGTGCTGCTGTTGTGGTTGCAGGGTTTCCTGGTGTGCCTCTGGAATGGCAGGTGCTGTATGGACAGGGTGTTGAGTTGTTCCCTCAGCTCTTGCGTGGGATTAACCAGACATTGCCTTGTGCTTTGGGGGCTTCTCAATCACATAGGCTTCTTCAGCCTTCAGAGAAGCTGCAGAGCTATGTACAGAAGGCAGCACAGAGCTGTTAGTGAGCTGTAAATTGCTGCCATCTACCAGCTCCTGTAGGGGGTTCCCACCTGGTGTGGTGGGTGCTGGGATCTATGCTCTAGCTCCAAATCCTGGCTCCTAGGATTTGTCTTTGCCTGTTCTCCAACACTTGAAGGAAATAGATGCCTCGTCTCATCTCTTTGTAGACAAACCAACCTTGTCTATAGGTGCATGCAAAAAAACCCCAAAAGACCCAAACCCAAACAAAACCAACAACCAAATAACCCAACCCCAAGCCCACAAAAAACTCTTAAGCAATCAAAGAAAAACCAAAAAAGCAATATAGATCTAAGGTTTTTTAGCAGTCACTGTCTAGTCTAACTTCTATGGGACTTCTTTATGTTACAGATTCCTGTCCCAGAGGGTTTTTTAGCAACCAAGAGGACTGGAAGGTATTTGAGCTGCTGCAGTATATCGTGTTCTCAGCAAGAGCTTCTGCTCTCTTTTCAGTCCAGAGAGGGTCTTAGCCCATCTCTGTGAGCATAACTGTAATGCTATGAATTATTCCTTGTGGAAACTTTAGCTATTGTGCTTAGTGGGTTTACAGGAGCTTTTTCAGTCTGCTTTTAATGTATTTGTGTTGGTGGGGATTCTGAGTAGAATTACATGCCCAGGCTTTCAGATAACTGCTGTAAATACACAGATCCACTCTAGTCCCTTACTTCACAGTAGCAGCTGCTGCGGTGTTACAGAAACTTCATAGCTTTGACTGCATCTTATTAGTTCAGCACACTATTAATATCCCAGAAGCTTTTTGTATTAGTTTCCACACTTAATATTGGTTCTCCTTCCTTCTTCCCTGCCCCCCCTTCACATGCAGTCATTAAACTAAATTCATCTTGGGCCTTTTTCATTTAAGATGCCCTTGCTGCCCACACCAAAGAGGGGAACCAGACTGGAAGCAAACCAATTGTGCTAACAGTCACCTGGTATATTTAGTGGCAATGTCATCTAACATGCATTTATGCTCAGAAGTAGTGCCTTTCTGCTTCTATATGGAGCATTTGTAGCACTGGCAAAATCTTTCCAGAGAAACAGCTGCTGATTGGCTCTTCTTGTCTATTTGGGGAAGGAACTGTCCTTAAATACTTAGTTATTCTGCTTTCTAAAAATGGCATCAAGCACTTGGCACTATCAGGATTGGACTTGAAACTTTTACTGAGATGAGTTGGGTGCATTGCACCAAGACCTGATGAATCCTTGTCTCCCCTAGAGAAATGACTGCACAAGTTCCAGCAAGTGGGTGGAGGTACATCTAGGGCAAGTCAGTGCATGGGGCTCTAAAATGCAAATCACAGTCTTCCTCTGGAAGGCTTTAAAACCAAATGTCCCATTATTATGGTTAAGTGGCTCTGGTGAACAGGCGACAGGACTGAGCGGCATCTCAGCTAATATTTCTTCTGAATGCAAAGAAATCCTGTTCCAAATGGCAACAATGCCTCTCCTTTGTGGCGTGTCTCAGTAAGGTGGAGAATACAGGCTGTGTTCTGAGTAGGGATTGGGAAGCAACTTGCCTTTGCCAGTCTGCTGCTGACCAGAAATAGGGCAAGGAGGAAGGCTCCACCAGCATTTGGCATGACTGCCCCAGCCTCCAAGTGCATAAACCATCAGACTGGCACCTAACTCTGACTGAGGAGCAGGCTCTAGGGTGAGCAGCTCATCAAGAATAGAAGTGTTTTGTCCCTTTGGTTGACTGTAGGTGCTTCCCACTGTTCCTCAGAGCTTACAAGGTCAGGAAAACTTGACATCCAGAGAGCTGGGAGAGTACCAAGGGAAGGGTTTTACCCCAGAGCCCAGGGGCTTTGCTCACCTCTGAGCTCTTGCTGTGACACCTCACCCAAGGGAGAGCAGTGAGCGAATCATGTAATACTCCTTTGAAACAGAGGCTGGTTTAGGACAGCTTGAGGGTCTAGGACACTGAAATATCTTCCTGTCCAAAATAGTTTGAGTTAGTTTATCTGCATGGCATGCTGCCAGGCTTCAAGGAGAACTGGGGAGGCCTGGCTACTGGTCAGCAGGCTGGACTGGGTGGTAGGACGTTATTAATAGCTGCTCTTCCATGGAAAGAATGAGTTTGTCTTAGATGTGATGTAAAGCTGCTAGCTGGTACGGCAAGCAAATGCTGGAATTCTTGTCTATTACCACTTGAACGAGCTCATTATGCCTCCTGGAGAGCCTTGAGCCTCATGGCCTCAGGTGTCCTGGTATTGGCCTCTGAATGTGAGCTGTGTGGTTGGGCAGCACAGGGGCAGGTCTGAAGAAAAGAAGCTGTCAGCTCTTGGTCACTCTCAGGGAGTGGTGGATGTTTCTTCTGTTCCTCAGCAAGTTTAGGTTCCCTCAAGTTCCCTTATGCCCCAGTCCCCACCTTTAAGAGTCAGCTCTTTGTTTCTGAAGCAACTTAATTTAAGGACAGATAGGTAAGAAAGATGCTTTTCCACTCACTAAAAGTTTTGGAAAGAAAGATTATCTCAAAAGCTCAGACAAGACCAGTTTGGAACAAAGGGTGGAGGAGACTGGGTGAAATCAACAAATAAAAATTCTCTTCTTGAGTGGAATGGCAATGAAGAATTTCTTATGGGGGATTTAGCTTTGGATCAAAGGTTACAGTAAAGTGTGAGTAACAGATTTGCTTTAAACTATACCAGCTGGTCCTCTCCTTTTAAAGGCTTGTGGGCAGAGTGGCTTTAATGATGCTATTGTGGGTATCTGTTGGACTTGTTCTTGAGCACTTGATTAGAATTTGGCATTTTTAAGGTGAAGACTAGGAAAATCAAGTGGTATTGCATTCAGTCTGAAGCTTGTATTTCCCTTTGTATTCTTCAGTTCCCTTCAGGAACTTATTAGTTTCCTTGCAGGAAACTATTACAAAGCTCTGGGTTAATACACAGATATATCTCCAAGCCAAGCCCTGTTTCAGTGGGACTCGCATTATTCATCCCCTGTAACAACTGGTGCTTCTTAAGGGAGCTGCTAGCTCCCAGAATAACTGCGTGGATCAAGTTTTGTCATCTCCCTCATCTTAAAGTTCCCACTTTTGATTGTCCTGCTTAGAAAGAGGGAGAATGAACAAGAGTCAATGGAATATCCATTTCTCATTAAAAATAGTTCTTGTCCTGACTCTCGTAGGGAAACTCTATTTCCTTGGTGGCTTGTTGCTGATCTCTGCTCTTGTCTGTTTGATTTCCACCCTGGAAAACAGGTGTAGAGATGCTATAAGTAGCAAGAAGTCTAATGCATGCAGTGAGTTCCTTGCAGACTCTAAATTACAGTTTTCCTTCCTGTGCTGCAACCTCAGGTCCCTGACCTGCAACTGCAGCATATTTTCTGTGACTAACAGCTGTAATTCCCTAATTATCATGCTCTGTTCTCCTGCTGCGCTGTAGATTTTGTTACCAAGGAAGCAAACCAAGTTTCCTCGTTCCTACCCTTGCTCTGTATGCTCCCAACTGTTTTAAATCCACCATTTGATGCAGCCCATAAAGACAAATGACTATCTCTCATTTCAACTATTCAAAGTTTCCAGAACCTATTGTGTAGCTGCATGCTGGGGACAAAGAAGGCAAAATAAGTCTTTCTGGCCTTTCTTTTAGTGAAGGCAGCTGGTCCAAAGCTATTTCTAGGTTAGAAAAAGTGCCTTTATTAGCTGTAACCATCCCATGTGGAATGCTGGACCAGAGGTAGTCTCAAACAGTGGGCCCAAGCAGATGGTACTGTTGCAATGTGACTGACGAAACTTCTGTAAACATGTGCCTTAAACCCTGATGGCAGACTGTATGTGTGCCATAATTTCCATACAAGCCTTATCATTTGAGGATGGCTGACAAGGGGTCAGTTCCTTTTTGCCTCCACGGCTTTTGAGGTGGGGGATAAATGATTGTGTGCCACATGGAAATGAAAATGGGAATAAATCTGTGCTGATCTAGATGATTAGATCAATACAGCCAGACTGCATTGCGACAGATAAGCAGCTGGTTCAAATATCACAGAAACATGTTAAGAAGCAGAAAAAACTTCTAGTTTCCTAAAAACCCACGACCTAATGTTTACCCTTCTAAGTATGCAAAGGTATATTTAACTACTGCACGTACTGAGGCTTTGCTGGATGGTGCCCATCATTCTCCTGCAGGATGCACAAAGGCAAGTTTAGTTCTTTAAGCAGTTGTCAGTTTGGACTCCATCAGTCCAATGTGGCAGTGTCCACAACATTTGCTTCAAGCCCCCATTGCACTGGGTGGCATTCAGTGACAATCAGGAATGCTTTCCATGGGCCCAGCCTTAAGGAATTGATTCATGTCTCACTCCAGAAATATCATCCAAGTTGCAGCATGAATGATGTCTCCTGGGTCATAGGATAAGTTACTGACTCCGTATGGGGGGATTTTCTGCTTGACTCCTTTGACCATTAAACTAAGAGGAAGGAGGCTGCTCCTTCCTCTGTACCACTGGAATTAAATCCACAACTGGGTCTAGAAAATGTGACACCCAAGGTGGGGGGGCAACGAAGGAAATTATCTGCTTGGCCTCAATCAGAGGAGAAGAAAAGATGAAATACAACTGCCAAAGAAAAGGAATAAGTTTAGACAACACAAAAGATGTCCCTAGAAGTAAGATTGTCCAGCTTTATTTACAAACTTCACGAGGGCCTTCATAGAATGCATTATGTAGCTGGCAAGCATGGATCAGGTATGGATGCACATAAATCTGTGGGGACCATTATGGGTATATTTTTCACTACAGAATAATGGTGGAATAAACCCGATATCCTATGAAGACCCTTTTGTTCAGTTTCTGGAACTCTGCTCTTGTGCCTAAGTGTTCAAATATTAAGTATTGTATACGTTGGCATAAACACGTCAGAATAGATTGGTGTAACATAGAAAGTTGCCTTTAAGATGCGTTAAACTCAAGGTTAGAGATACAAACTTTAGTACTTCATAGAAACTCTAGTTATGGTGGTAGTTCAGCAGATGTTTTGACTTCATGGCACCATGAGCTGATGTTATGCTATGCTAGATTGTACCTATAATAATCTGAATAATTTTATTTATTTATTTATTGTGAGCACTTGCTGTTTGATGTGTGTGCCTGATTTAGGTTTCTCTGCTTGCTTGCTGAGTGCACCTGTCCACACTTGTGAGGTTTCCTGTGATGGTCAGCAGGCTGCAGTGGATTTGCCTGAGTCTCTGTATGGGAGGAGTCACCAGCACACCTTGTCTTACCTGTCACACATTGTGTGACCCTTCACCAGCAAGGCATGCATGTCCCCCTCACCCCTACCACCAACAACATTCTTTCTCATTGGTGTCAAAATCCCTTCTAAAATAGGAGTTGGATGTGTAACTTAAAACTTTTATTCAGAAGTAACAAAGGATCCCCAGTGTCCTTTCCCTTTGACAAGGCCTGGGAGAAACTACCCAGTGCCCCTCTGTTGTAATACTCATGAAACTGGTACCTCAGAAGGGTATTGGTGGAGGTAGTTTTCATACTTCAGTTTCACGGAAGATGTGCACTCCTTTTGTGCGAATTCTGAGCTGTTCAGGGCTTTGAATTTCATAAACTTTGCATGTAAAGTTGTTTCTTCCTCAGTGAACTCCAAGGACATGTGACGCTGGTGGCCTCAAGCTGGGAGTGGCTTTTGGTGGGTGGCTCTTGGTGAACAGAGTGAGTGACACTCAGATGCTGAAGGACTCCAGAGGGGAGGAGAGTGCCCTCATCTGTTTCTGACTCAGTACATAAACAAACAATTAAAAAAAAAACAAACCCAAACCAAGGATCCTGGTCTCCTCAGCCTCAGCAGAGGCCTGCACCCTGAGGTAAAACATGCAGCACCTTATTATGCTTAATAGCATTTTTTTAAGGTTTCAGGAGGCTTCCAGCACAGCAAACCTGGTGAGTCACTCTGTCCAGGATCAATCAAAATACAGCTCTTGCTCCAGGCTTGGCTTATTAACAGCACCAGTAGCAGTTATGTGAGAAAGGCAGGTCTCTGCCTGCTGGGCATGCAAGTCCCTCCAGTGAGAAGGAAGATGTGTGACCATCAAAGCTATGCTTAGCAGCCAGGAGCACTGTCCTGCAGCATTCCTGCTAAGGCACACTCACAGCTGAAACACTCAAGCTGTGGCACAGGGGAGTTGGGTTACACAGGGCAGCAGGCTGACTCTTTCCTAGCTGAGCATCTGCTGTGCCACAGCACAGGCAAAGAGAGAGTTTGGGGGCTCCCTCTGACTTGCTTCTGTGGAGGTAATGTTTGCTGAGAGTGTTGGAGTGTGCATCTGCTTCTCCTGAGAGGGGAGAGAGGGTATGCTGTTAACCACCTTACTGAGATGGAAAGTTTTACTTGGGAAAGAGTGCATATACTTGGCAAATAAAATGGAGCTTTGACCAGACACTTGTGAGTTTAGTCAACCAACTTGAAGCCCACACTGCAGAGGGATGGTTGCTGTACCATAATGCTAAGGTATAAAAGCATTATACCTTTTTTGTTGTTGGTTTTGTTACTTGGCTTCAAACAAGTGACTCAGGTAGGACATTGAAATTAACCACTGTTATTAAATATTTGGGGGAAATTAGTGTCAGTCTCCAGCTTATAACAGCTTTCTGCTCCTGAGCTATCCAGCTGTGCCTTTGGCACTGTGCATGGCTTAGCGTGTACCACCAAGCACAGCACTGCCTCAAGCAAGACTTGAATGCATCCTGGTATGCAGGAGGGTCAACAGGATAAGTGCTTTGGGAAGGCTGAGATGGTCTAAGACAAATATTATGGATGTTATTTGGTGTTTAGCTAAAGGTGATGGGCAGAGGAAAGAATGGAGATGGTGAATGCTGCTTTCTCTGCTCTCCTACCCGGGGGGATGTGCTGTGGTCTGCTTTTGCTTACTGTCAATCCCACCAGTGTAAGAAAGGAAGTGGCTGGGAAGCCTGAACTGGGAAAGCAGGAGTAGCACCCAGATCCTGCCTTCACCGGGTGTGGCTTATTGTGATAAGTTAGCCAAGACTCCATTTTCTTCATGCAGGAAAAGCCAATTCTTTATTCACTTTTTAAATAACTTAACTTACATTAACTTATTTTATACAGTTTTCACAGACCTCGTGTGCAACACCTATTGGCTGGTAGTTTTCTTACTACTTCATTTTTTGGTCAGAAGGTGATTTGTGTGTACGTGCTAAGATTCAGGTTGTTTACATTTTTCCTTTATGGGGTCTCATGGAACACATCTTATGGTTTTCACAGATGCACTTATTTTTCAACCCAAGAATAGGTGGTTGTGTTAACAAACCTTTCATACCAAGATTGTTTTTGCATGGGCACTTGCAAATTGCTTAATTACACTTAGAAGATATAACAGGCTAGCTGTTAATTTAATAGACCAGACCTGATTTTATGAGGCCTTTCTTTTGTAATTCTTCTACCTGTCACAACAGTGGCTGATGTGGCTTGTACCCCATGTTTGCAGCACACACCTGCTTTGCTTTCCCTGTGTGCAGTGTGTAAGTGCTGTGCAGCAGAGGTGTTGTGTGTTTTAGGAGTGCAGGTGTGTGTACTTTGCGTCTCCAGTGTGGTGTGCACTTGGGGCACATGCAAGGGGTTTGTGTCTCACATGTACAGCAGGAGTGCTTTGTGCAGTGCCAGAAGCAGCACCCCTGGGTGCCACTGCACTCCCCTCATAGCTGCTCTCCAGCCTGCTCCAACACTGCCCAGCATGGATGTTGTCATGGCCAGCTGCAGCTGTCTGGGGATGAAGTGCCCTGTTGGGGTGCCAGCCAGTCTGGCTGCTGCTGCCTGCAGGCCTGCTGGTTTTTCAAGGCTGGAAGGGTTTTCTGTGTCCCACTCACCCTCACAGCACAGCCCTGGCTCTGTGTGAGCTGAAGCCCTGGCAAGAGTGGCCTAACACTCCCCCTGGACACAGCAGCAGGTTTCTGTGACTGCAAGAGCCACCCATCAGACACAGCCCCATAGGTGAAGGTGCAGGCATGGCAGAGTGCTCTCATGCAAGCGCCTCAGCAGCAGCAGGAGAGATGCTGAGGGTGCAGGAACAGGGACAGCTGGGGTGGGACAGAACTGTAGCCCCTGGAGCCAAGTCATCTGCTCTTCCTCCTCAGGGAAGCACATCTGCAAAAAACCTAAATCCAAAGCAAGGTTGTTAGAGACATTTTTCATTGCAGCAACCTGGGTTTATAATGCTAAGGGAGGGTCAGTCTGCCAGCCTGCTGTGAGAGAGGTCTTGCAAGCATCTACACTAGTCAGTGAGCAAAAAACTCAGTGAAGCTTGGGCTCTGGAGCTGTTTTTTACTGTTTATCCTGTTTTCAGTTGCCCCAAACACAGAGGAACAGTGCAGGGAGGCATTAAGTTGTTTTTAGCCCACTCACCTTAGTGTCCCAACTCTTGATTTATACCACCTCATCAGCTGGACTGCAACTGTTCTCTGGTTTTGCATTTTAACTTACCTGAAAAAAAACCATATATACATCATATCATGCAGACAGTTAGAATTATTTATTTTTGATTTACAAAGCAGCTTCTTCAGTCTGTTGCTAGCAATGTGTCTATAAAATACACTTTAACAACAAATAGATGAAACAGGTGCAATGGGTGCTGTACATACCTCACAGCCAGACAAACCCCATGGTAGCAATTTCCTTCAAAGGTCTTCCACTGTTTCACCATCCACCAGAAAAGGCTGATTCAGGCTGCTGGCCACGTGCAGAGGGGATTTCTTCAGCAAAATTTCTTGCACAGAGCCTGTGGGCTCAGCTGCTGCCTGAAACAAGAATCACACAATAGAAAAGCTGCAAAGATTTGACCCAACAGCTGCTTCATCTTCTGCACTGATTTAAAGCACCAGAGCTCTTTTTCAACCTGGCAATAAAGTCAGGCATTTATATTTTTTTAACATGTACATGAATGATGTATCTATAGAGATGTGTGTGTATTTATATACACACACAGAGAGCCACATACAAGTACATCTCTATTTACACATGTACATGTATATATAAGGGGGAAGATGGACATATACTTGACTAAAAAAGACACTTGGGGCAGCCAATTAACAATCAACACTTTATTATCCAGTTCAGCACGGGGTGCAATCCTGTGCACCTCACAGGCCCAGTTAGTAAAATAAAATGCAACCTTTTCTGTTTTAGCCTGTGTGACAAATGGCACGAGTGCTGCCTAGGGGCCAGCAGCAGCCTGCCTGCCACTGAGGCACAGTCAGAAACCCATTTCCACCTCAGCAGCTGAAACTGTGCCTAGTATCTTTTTAAAGCCCCCATGTCACAATTTTTAAACAGTCAACAAAGTGAGGTTGAAGGGGAAGCAACAGCAGGAGTGGGGGAAACTGCATTTCCAGAGACACGATAGTTCCTGAGGTCAGACAAGAGGTTACCAGCCCCTGCTCTGGAGTGAGGATTCCAGGTGCCTGTGGGGAGATGGCTTCTGCCACTCAGGTGAAGCCCATCATTTCTTCCTGTGGTTTATCCCATTCCAATGTCTTCCTTCTCCTGCCTCAGTCTTAGGAACCCAGCTCTTGGTTCAGACATGAGCATTAGGTCAGCTGCTGTGCATTTGTAGCTGAAGTGTATTCAGCACCTACTGAAACAGCTAGAGCCCATAATATTAAATTTTTAGATAACTAATAATATATCATGTCTATTAATATGTGTAGATATACATAAAAGATATAAAGGTCTTTTATAAAAAGACCTGTACAAAAACATCTGGCAGATCTAGGTGACCATCCGACACTGCCCCAACACTTCCATCACCTACAAATGGGTGCAGAAACTTGTCACCAAAACTAAGGCAAGTCAAAGCCCAGGCACAAATAGTGCAGTGCATGGTCACACACCAGGGCTGTGCTTGTTGGCCTGTTCTTTGGAAGTGAAAGCATAGGTTAAGTTACTCCACAACATATGTTTTTTCATGAGAGGAAAGCATTCACAAAACTTGCAAGACAATTCTATAGCTGTAACAGGAGCTTGTATCGTACGTGCTTCTGATGGTGCCTCATTACTATGCTCATGCTATAGAGCCCTCTCTGTTATCTGCAGGAAACTTGGTCTCACTGGGCATTTGCTGCACCACACTTTGCATTCCTCCTCCTTTCCCCAGTCGTCCTCTCCCAACAAAGGCTCTTTTTTTCAGGAGAATTAAGGCACAAATCATCGTATCTGTTCCAAGAGCAGAGAGTATTGGTCTTACTTACTCTGCGAGGAGTACTGGCATTCATGGGACTCCAACAGCTGGATCTGAGCATTTCCTTTAATTGAACAGGTTTGCAGTCTCTCTGTGCTGAAGCAATTCTCCACATCACACAAGCCTGCATACCAGAATAAAATGAAAATTTAAGAGCGCTGGCTAACAAGACCGAGAAGCTCATTGTTTAAACAAGAGGCTGATTGTCTGAGTGCTCAAGTGCCCCATTCCTCCAACATTAAACCCACACGAGGGACAGCAGCCTAATCCACAGCTTGCTGCCAGGTGGTATAGAAATTAATCTTCCACTTACCGGGGCTATTAGTTGCGCTATTCATAAAGGTTTGCAACCCAATGAGGCGAGCAACTAAAATTTTCTCCTTGTCATAGACGGGCATGGCAACGTGGTGATATGAAATATCAGCCTCCAGGAGCGTCCCCCGTGGTGAGGAAACTGTGGGTGATGTGTACCAGGGAGGGGAATGGCACCCCAGCACCTTCTGTTTTAACACATGAGGCCTGGGCTGTCTAACTGCACAGAAAATGTGTTGGAGGATGAGGGATGGACTGGGAAAGCCCAGGCTCACCAAGGACCATGGGACACCATAACATGCAGGCCTGAGCCAGTTTGGTGTTTATGAAGACAGGAAATAAAAACTTATTTTTGCTCACATTTTAACAACACCAAAACTAGTTTCTAGTTTGACAGGCCCCTTGAGAGTACTGGACACATAACACAGAGACCCTCATTAGGTCTTCCAAAAGCTTAGGGTCCTGCTTCAGATCTGCTTGCCAGGGCATTTCACTCATCTTCCAAATAGGGGATGAGAACAGAGGAGGAAGAGAAATCCTGCCCTTTATTAGTCTGCTGCTCCCTTAAAATCCAAGGAGCAGCAGAGGAGGAAGAGAAATCCTGCCCTTTATTAGTCTGCTGCTCCCTTAAAATCCAAGCAGGAAAGGGAAAATACTCAGCTGCAAGCAGGTGATCAAAACAGGAGCCACGTAAACATAAACATTTGGAAGGGTAAAGCTCAAGAGTGTTTAGCATGGTTGCTTCCAGTTTTCATCTGCTCACATTTCACTGCAGACGTAATTCGCTGCAAAGCACTGCCAAAGCTTTTCACAACACCAAGGCACATTGAACTCAGTGCAGATAATAATATTTACAAATACTGCAGCTTTCCCCCCATCCTTCCCTAATGTTTTCCCAGCAGCTTGCAATCCCATCTGGCTTTGGCTGTTCTTACTGCCCTCTCAAAGACTTTCCTTGCCTCAGGAGCTCGTGGTTGTGCCACAGGGAGGTGGCAGCCTCTTGCTTTGCCTGTGTGTTTGGCCAACCCGTCTTGCTGTGCAAATGGAAAAGCAAATGGTCAGGACCAAGTGCAAGTCAGTCCTTTGCCATGTGTTTGTGCATGACTCTGACTTGGTGCCCAGGTATGTCTCTAGGGCATCCCAGGTTATTCTCTAATCCAGAGAAATACTTTGCAAAACAACAGCTTGCCCCAAACAGTGGCGCCACAGTCCCACTTTGCTCCATGTATTCCTCCTGTTTGTATCCTCACATGGCAACAATTAACAGTTTATGCACCACCTTCTTCCGTGTCTGCTTATCAAATTTTCAGCTGGACCAAATTCTTATTTTCCCAAGGTTTAATTAGGCTGAAGTTCCAAATTTTTGCAAGATAAAAGGAGAACTGAACAGATCCAAAAGGCCATAATGCAGATTTTTAGTGGATCCCATGAATGCACAGCTTGGACTTCAAAGAATTTGAATCCAAATTATTTTTGTTCCTCATCTGGCTTGCTTTTTAAAATATACAGCCAGTAATTTCACAGTCTCTGTCAAACTCCTTTCTGTAAATAATAATTTACCATTGAAAAGAATTGTAAAGGGTCAGACCTATGCACAGATTCACTCATCACCCACAAAAGGAACTTCTGGGTGAGTTGGACACAGGCAGAAAAGTCAGTTTACCAAAAATGTGAAGAACTGAACAAATATGGTATTTAATTCATTCTGGTCCCATCCCACACTTTTATTTAATCTGGTATTAATCCCACATGCAAGCACTGCCCCAGGATGAGTCCCTAGGCAACACAATCCCAGCAAAGGGCAGAAGGAAATCTGCAGTCTCAGGGCTAGCCTTCATCCTTAGCTGTCACTAGATCCACACTGGTAACTCCTGGAATCAAAGCTGGCTAACCAGTTACAGGGTCCAGCTGGGGTCCTGGTAGTGGGAGCTGCAAGGCTGGCTCTGTTTAGCAAGATGGCTTTATCCCTGACCAACACTGGATGGGGTAAAGCATTCTCCTTTGCCTTATCCAACTTATTCTGAAGTGCAAGGATCCAAGAACCAAACCAACCACCTCAGCTTTCCTGAGCTGGTGCCTCCATCTCAGCACTAACCACTGCTTTAAACCTTACAGAGCTGTTTAGTTCAGTTTAACAAAACTGAAATTTAACCCTGCTGCAAAGAGGAGCAGGTTCCTGCAGGTGTCAGCTCTCATCCTACGCATGCAGGGCTATGTCTCCACAATAAATGTACGTTTGAACCCTTTGGCTGGCAGCCTTAAAGCTAGTCCCAATTCTGCTCATAAACAAAGCCACAGTCAGCAGAACCCAGCCACAATCAGCATGGGTCTTTCTGGCAAATGATGAGCAGAATTGTGTCTGCTAAAGCTGGTCTTTCTCTTGTAACTGCAGATGTTTAAAGTCCACCAGTTACATTGGCTCAGCCACCTCTGTTTTTCTGAAATACCTCTATTTCCCAGGTTTGGTACTAATCCTAAAATCAACAGCAGACAAGGGGAGCAGCCTGTGCGTGGGACAGCAAGTGTCTGCCCTGAAACTGATTGACCAAGACTGGCATAAGGCAGCAGACTTAGGACCAGCCTTCATCTGGAGCAGCCAGACAAAAACACCACCGTGGGTCCTTACCCAGTGAATAGAGATAGTCAATGGTCCATGAACTTTTTTTTAAAGATTAAGGCAGCATTTAGCAATTCCAACGCTAGGTCTTGCTTTGGGAGGATGTGTTTTACTGTAAGTCTATTGTCTAACTGAAACAAGTGCTTCAATTCCAAACTTAGCATCATCCCCACACAGCAGCCACCAAAGTGCTGCTCTTTCAGTTCCTCAAGGCTGAAGATATGGGAAATGATGCTCAGCTCTGCTGTCCCATCTCCCTGTAATTAATGTGAGCTGTTAATAATAAGGCTTCTCTGTTTCTCAAATTAGACTTAAGCAAAACTTGAACTCTAGACTTAACCTTAACAAAAGCAATAACAAGCATCAATGATCATTTCTTCGTAAAAGAAGGTATTATATTAAAACAATACCAGTGCTCACACTTATAACTAGACACATCAACGTTTCTCTTTAAAGCTAATTTGAATTGTTAGTATTCCAACACTCAAATTATAGTTACAAACATGAAAATATGTCCCAGAGCATTGCTTAAAGTCTTAACTTACAATAAGACCAGCGCTTTGGATCAGCAGTCATCTTAAGAGGGCACCCATTCCCCCTGATGAACCATCTTCTAATTGTACTCTCCAATGTTTTTCATCACTATTTTAATAAACATTTACTACCTAAGGTATGATAGAGTCTTTGGAGTAACAGATCCAAATACTGTTTCCATTTGAGAGGGTACCAATATTTCTCTTATATCACTTACTGTAGGTTGGGGCTGTAACGTCACTACAGTCAGTTTTCTCCTAAAAATGTTACTCAGCATAAGAAAACCATTCTAGTTGATACTAAATTTTCAAGTAAAGTATATTTGTGTTTTAAAAACACTGAGAGGTTAAATAAGTTGTCTTTCCATGTACTGTAATTATAAAAAAATCACAGCCAGGTCCATTGTCTGGTAAAAGACAGTCACCTCTGCCACTTCATTTGTGTTGAAACACATAACTGAGTTGTTTCCCACCAGTGACTTGCTACTCTTTATACCTAAAACCAACTTTCTAGGAGTACTTTAAAATACTTCTACACTTCCACCACAGTCCTAGATGAGCCGTGTGCTACTCTGAGCAGATGGAAATGAGGGTGGAAGTGTGTGTGGTTTGCAGGACTGACAGTCTTTATGCTACAAACCCCAAACCAACCCCACACTAGAATTCGCCAGTCACGGGCTTTGCACAGTCGTTGCTATTGAATACAAGTGGGCAGAGGAGTATTTGCTTTACACAGGCAGCATTTTTCACCCTGTGGTTAAAAGCCAGCCCAATGACTGCTGCAGGCACCACAACCTCAGAGAAACACTTGGAGCCAAATTCTGCCCTTTCAGAAATCCTCTTCCACGACCATGAAAATTTTGTGGCCATCTGTTCTGCACAAATGCAGTTTTCAGGGTACACCACCTCAGCACCCTGGAAGTCCCAGCCTGGTGAGCATCTCCATCATCAGTCACTGAGAGCCATTATAAGATTTTTTTTCTTTCAGTCTTACACAGCTCTCACACTGGCACCTCTGGCCCCATCTTCTAAAGTATGTCTCGAAAATGGGAATTCCTGTCTGCACACACTTGGTCCACACATGATGAGTTCAACAGAGCTCTTGACGGAGCTCCCTGTTCCCTACACAGAGCCTCCCCTTCTTTTTAAATCAATTTTGAAAATGCAACAGCATCTGCCAAGAAAGCTGTCCTCTACCAAGGACAAATCATAAAATTATCTCAAATTGGCACCATTACCTTTTTATTCAAAAGGAACTAGGAACACTAAATGGCCCACAAACCAGCATCTATCCAAAGGCATAAGGTCATCTGCCACTAATCCACTTAGGGACACTGCAACACATCACACAGGGAGCAAGGGAACTGGGGGCCCATAAGGCAAAACCTGGGAACACAGATGAGCTGGTCCAATCACCTCCCTGCAGCTCAGCTCCTGGGCTATAACTTGGAGCCCTGCCCTTGGGATGGGTATTCACGTGTTGCAGTTTCAGGCTGCAAGATCTTAAGAGAAAGAAAGAAACAAAAATGCATTTTTTTAAGGACTCGGTATTTCTTCTTCCAGTCACTCTCCATTTCAGAATATTCTTTATGTCCTTCATCAGTCTTGTACTTGGTTACAGATGGAAAATATTAGCTCTGGTTTACAAAACATGGCCCCGTTTCCTGTAACACAGCACAGGTTGGACAAATCTGTCATTTGAGTAGTGTGTCTATTCTGTGGCCAATTCTGTAATCTACAAGCAATGTGATCCTAGACAAGGAATCTCATGTTAGCAGCCAAGATTGGAAAATCCCTGTTTAGTGTGATTGCTGCCAAAACCATCTCACTTGCTAAGGACAAGCTAATTTTCAATCTGCAGTTTGTGAGCTGTTGCTTTTTCTCTTTGTTTTTTTGTTGGTTTTTTTTGTTTGTTTGTTTGGTTGGGTTTTTGTTTTTGTTTGTTTGTTTTTTCTTTTTTGTTTTTTGTTTTTTAATAAATAAATAAAATATAGCTAATTTTTTAAGATGACAGAAATACACATGTGGTTTTAAAAATGCAAAATGGATTTAGAAGAGAGTTTAGCATATATGAAAAATACCCCACTGTCTACTAAAAGAATTCTATTTTTGAATATAATTTAAATACAACTTGTACAAGTGCTATTTTACAAATAGAAGAGTTGTAATTCCGAACAAACAGCAACAAGACTGCTGTGTACAAATAAGAGGAGAACAGCAAGGAAGCAAAGAAGAAGTCTTATATGTGTTATATGATAGAGAGAGGACATAGATCAAGGATGATCTAGATGCAGCTTTAAATGAGAACTTGACCTCATTTTGCAAGATGGATCAAGGCAATATAAATAATGGCAATGGAGATATGAGATTAACAAAACTAAGATGGAAGCAAAGCTCAAGAAATTTAATATGTCCAAGTTGGCAGACACAGAGATGAAAGGCAGAAGAAGCTACATTAATTATTAATGATAAGCTTTTCAGTTCACAGATACATCTAGCTGATAAAAAGGAAAAAGCCACTACACAAGTATCAACAGTATCCTTACATCAGTATGCTTCAATTCAGTATTTAGGAAAGGGGAATTTCATCTGGAGTACATGAAGGGAAGAGTCACAAAAAACCCATATTGATGCAGAACTGGCCTCATTTGCAATCACATGAACTTTTTTTCAGTGTTAGAATTCTTCCTTTGCCCTTCTAAATGCTCCTTCTGTAGTTTCCTACATGAAGAGATCCTTTCTGTTTTAAGAAAGTTGGGATGGGAGGTTTTGGGGTTTTCATTTTGTTTGAGTTTTTTTAAAGTTAATATTACTAATGTTAATTTTTCTTGCCTTTTCACCCCTTACAAACATTTAAATTCATGCACATTATAGCATCTCATGCTTTGCCAGCCCACTCAGGGGATTGATGGCTTATCTTAGGACATGGGTTGCAAAATAGGAAAATGAGGTTGCACTGTCAGAGCAATCAATGTCTGGGACAGTTTCTCATGGAGAGATGTCTGAGCAAGACTCAAGGCTGTAAGGGTGAGCTTGGTAACATTAAGAGAGGGGGTGGCCCAGATTTCCCATACAGAGAGCTATAAAGGACAGGAACCATGATTTTCAATGTGTTACTGATGTGGCAATCCAGGTGCTATTGTCAGTATCTGCCCCTTGCAGTCTGCAAAGTGAAGGGTCACCTTGGTCCTTCACAGTTTGATAATGCAACACTCAGAAAAAGTTCAAGTTTTAATTCCCCAAGCTGCCTCAGCTCACGATTTTTTTCTCTCTTATCCAGCACACTCAATTACAGTAAAGAAATCTCTCTTAGCAAGAATACACTGCTAGTGTTGGACTCAGTTATGTGATCGTCCAGCACCTCTCTGCATCTTTGGCCCCTCATTTCTCTGTGGCACAATCCGGTCCAGACCAGCTCCCACTGGGAAACACCAGTTCTGAAAGCCTCAGGGAAATTTGTCTGGCCTCCTAAAGAGCTTCTCTCATCCGAAGCATCACCTCTAGCAGAGTGCAGGAGCTAATAATATCCCTCTGCTTCTGTAATATAGCATTTCCTCCTCTTTAACTTTTACTGGTTCCATTACCAGCTGCTCCTTTGCCTCTGCCACATGACTGAGTGTCAAAAGAAGCCATAAATCAGCTTATGGCATTCATTGGATGGTGAAATCGGTGCTTTCTCCCCTTCTGAGGGACTGGAATTTCAAATGCAGCTTCTAAATATACTTTAAGATTTAATTGTTTTAGTTAGCATTTAAAAGATTTTTTTAAGAGACAAGACAAACCCACCTTTTCTTGGTGAAAGTGTGTACTGAGATTTCCTCAAGAAAATCGCAGCCACTGGTTGGCACAAGAGGGACAAAGCCACAGTTCCTAACGAGGGATGTGCTGGCAACCACAGTCTCAGTCATGACAAACAAAACCCTTCCCTGGTGCTGTTGTGCTCATAAAAACATGCTTGTTGGAGACCTGGAGTTTCCAATTTCTTCCTTCAACTGCCATTTCTAATAAAACACAACATATCAGTATTAGTGTTCATGGGTTCCTAATAAAAATGCAGCAATTGCACATTAAAAGTGAACAAAGTGTATGATTATTAATGTAGGCTATATGATTTATTCTTGTCAAATTGACAAAATGTTTCTCTCTTAATATTTATGTTAAAATGCTTTGTCAAGATAGTTTCCTGAAATATTTTCTCAGCAATGGTGATTAGGTTTCAAGCATTAGATGGAAATAATGAACAATTGACCAAGGGGAAACAAAATAGAGCTAAATATTTTTTTTTAATTCAGCAGCTAATTTAGAACAACTGAAATTTAAGCTGCTTGCATTCATCTAGGAAATACTAACAGGAATAACTATTTGCTCTCTGCTCGCACCCCATCTTTGGTTTCACATGGATGATAATCCAGGCAGCTTTTGCCTTAGGAGCCAGGAGTTATGTTTCCCACTGACCTTCTACAGAGCCTTCCAAAAATAGGGAACTGGGAGAGGGATGGCACCAAGCACCCATGGAGAGCCAGTGGCTTTTCCTGCTTTGCACCAGGGATGTAGAGGATTTCAGCTTTCATTTTCTTAAATCCTTTGTCACCATTTCTCTACAAAGATGGCCATGAAAACACTAAATAATGGAAGTAATTTTTCCCTTCTTTCTGTTAAACGACTTCTGTTAAATTTCTCTTCTAAAGAAATAATTTAAATATGCTGCCACAAACACTCATGAATGACATTTTGGAGCTGTCAGCTAAAAGAGTCTTCTTTTTAGGTATTTGCTTTCTCAGGGTACATATAAAATTTTTTCCATGTAATAACTTAAAGTCTGATGACATTCACAGAATGCACAAAGTGTAAAAATGAAGTGATTGATACACCGCAGTTTTCCTGCCCTTTGAAAAAATAGAGAGTCAACACCGACACAGCAAGGCCAGCACACAATGAACTAGTATTTCAAAAATAAATTAATAAAAACTTGTGTGGTTGTAACCCCCTCTTAGTGTTCCTTTCAGATGGAAAAAAAAGTAGAAATACAGACAAGTTGTTCACTTTTAAGATGACTTTTAACCCCTACTACTTGTTTTCAGTTCTTGACCAAAAGACCAAATAGCACCACACTTTTGTTTCCAGCAGAACACAAAACCCCAAACAGCTCCCTGTCACAATTCTTGAAAAGCAAAAGCCTTTCACATGGAATACTGCAATAAATTCATCTTGGCAAGTGACCGTAGTTCACAAAGTTATCCATATCTACTTTTGGGAATGAAAAAATGTGTCAAGGTCTTTGACAGCACATTTTCCATTTATCACACATTCTGTTTTATCACATTTTTTACAAGTCCCACAATATGCTTTTGGCTAAAGCACAATAGACTTTTTTTGGGAGGAAATATTAATTGCTTTAATTGTTTGGAATTTCATACCCTGTGCAGGTGTGAAAGGCGCCAGTGACTATTCCTCTAAGTGGTGTACATTTCAGTGGTAAAACACCACCAATTATCCAGGCATAAATTACACTATTCCCTTATTCTTAAAAAAGCTAAAACAAACCCCAAACATACACATCCCCCATGCAGTCCTGCAGGGCTTTTATGTAGCATTGCCAGATTTATATGGTGAATTTCATATTCTTATTCCCACAAAGGAACCTTCACAAGCAATTTTATTCAGATAGCTGCTGCGTTAAGACATTTTCAGATTATAGACCCATTCCACCCCAAATATAATGGATTTAAATAACATAACCATTAAGTGCATGAAAATAAGATTCAAGGCTCTGAGAACTACTTAGAAGTCATAGTTCAGCTACAGCACAGCAGTCTGTGGGAAATCTTGGTTTTTAGATCCTCATTAAAGTGTGCTTATGTTTTATCCTACAGACTCACACAATAGTCTTGAACAATGCTGAAATCATTGTCACTGCAGGTTGGTTTGGCACAACAGATGAGCTACCTAAAAGAAACCTTGCCTGGAGAGAGGGAAGCACATTCCCATCCCAAATGGGGGGGAACATTTTTACCTGCTGTGCATCGCAGAATTCGTTGAATGGTGAATTTCCCTGCAGAGGCACACACCAATCTACAGCTGATAAAGTAATAGTTTAGTCCCCTGGGTAAAAGAAAAATACTGTTCTGAATACTCTTCTAAATGCCATCCAAGGATACGGAGGTTTAAATGGTAACTTGGTGTGTGAGCTTTACCAAGAGCTCCACGAGTGCCACAAAGTGAACAAGAGCAGGAGATGTCTTTGCACTGGCAAGCCACAAACAGAAGACCTGACAAGAGATAATTCCCTGGGGCTCACTTGAGCATTGTCTCTGTTCACCCTTTGCAAATGCAGGTGCCAGATTCCCTTTGTTAATATCAAGGTGGCAGTAGGTGACAGCAGGTGACAGCAGGTATTTATTATTGCTCTACCAGGCTTTTTTGTACTCATCAGCAAAAAATATCAGATGAGCATGATGTATAGCACTTTTTATCCCCCCTACACTCCCACCCCAAACTGTGACCACAGAATATTGTAAAGATCTAGAGGCTTAAGCTCATTTTATATATAATATGTTATATAACATAGCCAGTCTCCATCCTGTTCACCTACTCCAAAAAAAAAATGTCTGAATCTTTTTATTTTATAGAGGAATTGAAAGGAAAGAATTTTCAATTTTCTTCCTGAAATACTCAAATATTTTGGGTAACTGAAGCCATAGTTTGGATGTGTAGGTACAAGATCAGAAAAGCTAAGGCAGAGATGGAACAGAACCTGCCAAAGGATGTGAAGAATAACAAGAAGGAATTCTATAAGTACACAGGTCAGAAAGGAAAGGCCAAGGAGGATGTACAGGATGATATGAGAAGAGAAAACTGGTGACAACAGATATGGAGAAGGCTGAAGTACTAAGTGAGTTCTTTGCCTCAGTCTTCACTGGCAGTCAGGCTTCCCAATCTCTCAAAGGATTCTGCCCCTCTGCTCTGCCCTCATGCACCTCCACCTGGAGAAAGAGGTGGACCTGTTAAACAGGTCTAGAGCAGAGCCACCAAGGTGATCAGAGGGTTGGAGCCCTGCCCATATGAAACAGGGCTGAGAGTTGTTCAGCCTGGAGAAGAGACAGCTCCAGGGAGACCTCATTGTGCCCTTCCAGTGCTTAAAGGGAGCTTATGGAAGAAAGCAAGAGCAGCTTTTACATGGGGCAAAAGTGACAAGACAAGGGGGAATAGTTTTGTACTGAAAGAGGGCAGATTTTAAGAAGAAGCTCTTTACTGTGAGGGTGGTGAGGTACTGGAAGATGTTGCCCAAAGAAGTTGTGGATGCCCCATTCCTGAAAGTGATTAAAGCCAGCCTGGACAGGGCTTTGAGCAGCCTGGTCTAGTGGAAGGTGTTCCTGACCAGGGGAGTTGGAATAAGATTATTTTTAAGGTCCCTTCCAACCCAAATTGTTCTGTGATATTCCTTTCAAATTCCCCAAAAACTATTACTACTTTTGAGGGTACATGGAATTAAAGTTTTCCTATCATTTACGGAAATTATTTCTTAGCTGCCTCAATCAGCTTATGTGAGCTACCATTGTACAAGTTTTTTCAATAAAAATATATGTGCTAAATACCAGCTGTCTCTGGATTCTACCAAGAGGTGTTGATTAGACACAGGGCAAAAGGTACCAGCCTGGGTGAGCAAGAGAGGCTGTCAGCAGGAAAAAAAGACAGTATTACAAAGATGACAAAGAGAGGTCTGGTTCTTTGCTAATTTGTTTACAAGCACATGCAGAGGTTCCTATTATAGATAAATTTGTATTTAAATCGCTATTTAGTGATTTACTTCCTTGCCTAGCATTTATCAAAACTTTACAGAAAACCTTCTTGTTGTTCTGAGGGACAAAAAACACTCTAAAACAAACAAACAAACCAAAAGCAAAAAAAAACACCCACCAAAAAAACCAAACCAAAAAACAAAACGGCCTCGTGCCCCCCCAAAACAAAAACAAACAAACAAACCTAAAAAAACCCCAACAGCTATTTTGGTTCAAAGTATTTTCATAACATTTTGGCAAAGGATTGTACCAATTCCTGTTACCCAGATGTGGAGAGTATCGGTACCAACAAGCTGCATATATCAGGGCCCACAAAGGTATTTTAATGTGATGAAAAAGCATCACTTCAAAATTAAAACTAACAACAGACTTAATTTAATTTTCTGCCTAAAATAAGCCTAAGCATACAATATCAGGGCACGCAAGAATGCAGCTTTGGAAGAACCTTAATCTGAGCAGAGGATGAGACTCCCAGGGGATTTCTGCAGGAGGAGTCACTGCCAGCATGTGCAGGATAGCTTCATGTGTGCCCACAAATCAGTGAAGTATTTGGTCTTGATGAAACACGAAAACAACGGAGTTTGATCCACAAATAGTCTAACTGGCAGCACCTCATAAATGATGCAGTCTATATGTGTGCTCAATGTCAAGAAATTAAGAATTTTGTTGTATTTTTATATATGCAATCATCTGTAACTTTCTGAAAACAAAGCACCCAGACCAGCCCATTTCCTAGCAGAGGGACCTTCTGTCACACTCTGCACTGCTTCTGTGACAGTGTTTGATGACGGGACAATCCTGAGTTTAAAAAGAGCAAGAAACAATTTTCTGTCAATTCATTGGTGTTACACCTAACAGAACACAATTAAAGTCTTACCTGAAAAAAGTTACATGGCTTTTATTAAGTATGCAGAGTTAACAGAAGCCCAGGTCCTGTCCACCCACTAGGAATGATTCCACCAACATAAGTCCCCTTTTCAGTTTTCCAAGGTTGGTGCAATAACCTGAGTTTCCATCACCATATTATGTTTTCACAGAGTTTGACCAACTTAAGTCTCCTCATTACAGTATTATAAACACAGTTGCCAATACTGACATTATTAAAAAATAAAAGGCCATTCTTTTGCATGAATAGGTGCAGCATTGCAACTCTGCAATGACACAGTGGATGTAGACCAGTTTTACTTCCAGGTCTTCTCAAATCCGTCACCCAAGCACCACGCTGGGCCAAACCCTGCCCTGCTCCTCCAGCCATGGATTCAGCACATTGGTCCAGGAGCTGAGGGACCTCGCAAGCTGCAAACCATCACGAGCTGTCAGCAACCTCCACAAATCTCACAGACATCTGTGGCTTATCAAGCCAGCAGCATTTTTCCTACATTAATCTCCACTAGGCCTGCCCCAGCTTTCATTTCAAAAGACTTGGCATGGTATCTTAAAAAAAAAAAAAAAAAAAAAGAAAGAACAAAAATTAAAGAATTGCTTGATTTCTTGGGATGCAGCTGGTTAGGAGCACCGCCTTTGAAATGTGAGCACACTGCAGAGATGTGGACATGTTCATTGCAGGCAGCTTGCAGCACAGGGGACAGCACTAATGACTGCAAAAGGCTTTTAGAAGCTGCCTTTGGGTGATCCCTCCCCTTCTTTTGGGGGAGTTTGGGGAGTGCTTTACGTAGCTGCCATGCTGGGGGGTTCATCTGGATACACTGCACTTGTGTTGAACACTCTCCACCAGCCATTGGTTCTCCCAGCAGCTCTTGAAAACCTGCTGGAAGGGCTGCAGCACCCTCCTGCTGGCCATGCTGGTGTTCTCCAGTGCTGGCTTTGCAGATGGAGGCCAGGTTAAGGCAATAGCCTTCACTGCTGTTGTGATGGAAGCCCAGGAAACGGCACCACCACGCTGCACATGTCCACCTTGGATCCCTCACCACACTGGTCATCATCCTCCCCACAACCTGAAGGATCTCTTATAATCTTTTCATAAAAAAATCTTAGGGCATGAGTAGTAATTAACACTAATTTTCTTTGCACAGCCAAGAAATATCAGCACAACAAAAGCCCAGCCACCAGTGACTCAGTTTACCTGAGCATACCTTTCAATGCTCCTATAGAGTGCAGGTAGGGCAGGTAAATCTTCATCCTTATGGGTCTAAAAGCACAGGAGCAGGGGTGGCTCTGCTCCAAACAGATGAGAAAAAAAAGGACTAATGGTGTTTATAGTTATAGCCCATTTTCAGCTCCAGCTGTCTCAAAGCAGAGTGACATAAAACACATAAGTTCATTGTATTTCACAAGAGGATATCCATATCCTTTCATATCACATTAAAAATGTCAAAATATCTTTCTGTCCAGAGTGTGTATGCCAGGAAAAGGTCAGAGCAGCATTTTCAGTGCTGAGCACGTGGTGCTCATCACTAGACCAACTCTTCTCTGCCATGAACATCTCAAACTGAGTTACCAACACAGATATCCTTCCCTCTGCAGCAGAGGGATGCATTTAAAAGCAGAAAGCTGAACACTTCTCAGATCAAGAGAATGTTAAAAATTGAATTGCTATTTTCTCCAGAAATTCAACAAAACATGTTCATTGTTAGTATTTTCAAGAAAAGAACTGGTAGCTCACTTACCTCTTTATAGTGGTCTAAATATGTTCTAGGAATGATTTATTGCATTGTGAGGTTGAAATTACTTAGGCAGCTTGGGAGCAGCCTTCAGTATCACTGAATGTCCAATGGCTCTGTTAAGTGAATGGGGCACCAAGACGCTTGAGTCTCCATGTAGGTGGGAAAAACTGTGACTAAAAATGAAGTAACTTAAAATATCTTTTTAAAAGAAACTTCACAGCCAATTCATCCTAGTCCTGAAGAAGCTGAGAATATATAGCCCACTATTCTTGAGGCAGGGCTGTAGTTAGGAGATGTTGGAGTCCCATCAACTTTGACATAGGAACTTGTTACATTCAGAGACCAGGAATTTAAAAAAATAGGGTTTCATTAAGAGGACTGTCAGAAACACCCACCCAGTATCTCAGGGAAACTCTGGTCTTGCCTTACTAATCATTAGCAGTCACCAAATATAACTCCACACCAATTATCTGATGAACAATCTGAAAAAAATTCTTTCTGCAGTCATATTTCTTTAAAAATTAGATTTTTTAATGCAACCAATGTGATGAAGACTCAAAAAGATTTGAAATCTCAGAACTCTACACTGAGTTTAGAATGTCCCATCACTTCTGTGTGACTTTTACAAAGCAGAAGAAAGCCTAGGGACTCTGGGATAAGTGTCCCAGGGATCACAGAATCACAGAACCATTTAGGTTGGAAAAGACTCGAGATCATCAAGTCCAACCTGTGACTCATCACCACCTTGTCAACTAGACCATGGCACTAAATCCACATCCAGTGGCACCAAACACCTCCAGGGATGGTGATTCCACTACCTTCCTGGAGAGCCCATTCCAATGCCAGACAACCCATGAAGAAATTCCTCCTGATTGTCAGGATCATGCATTCTTCTCCAAGTAACATACTGCAAACCTAGGATTTCAAATCTGAAGATAACTCTTATATTTCATTTTCTGTCACAAGAAAACAAAGATATTTCTAAATTTAAGATGTTTTTCCCCTCAGGTAAGTTGGTAATTCCCCAGCAATAAACCCCAACAGACATCCTTCAGAGAAAAATTTGAAAGAATGACACCAAAATCAGTACTGTTACATTAATACAAACACTAAGCTCAACCTTTCCACTCCACTTTTAACCCTTTCCTTTTTCTGATCTACTGTAAATCTCTTTGGAGCTATGGAGACCCATCTCTCCATGTCCAGATTACCAGCCTGTAAGGGAAATGTAATACCAGTTTGTATCTATTGACAAAACACCACTGAGGCCACCTTTACAATTCCAGGGGCAAACCCTTGAACCATCAATCATTTCTCTGGCTTCATCTTTAAAGTAAGTTGGGAACATCAAAGAACATATAGTTTCCCATTCAATGTGAAGCAAAATGCAACTCTAAGGGAAGACACTTGACTGCTCTTATCTGAGAGGTATTTTTCTTTTCATTTAAATGTTTCCTCTATGCTACCTCATCTTGACATATTTCTTTATCTCGGAGCACTGTTATTCCTAAGGTTTTGGTCAACTAGAGATGAGAGTGCCACTTTTTCTGATGCCCATTCATGTCCAGCCATAGTGATCTATCAGCTGTTTGCCATGAACCACAGCCATTTCTGTTTCTTATTTTAAATAGTCTTATCCATGCAAAAAGGGAACATTGCTTGCCCTGTTCTTGTTGCAATCAGATTTATAGAAACATAGAAACTGCTGAGTTGGAAGGGACCCACTAGAATCATCAAGTCCAACTCTTGGCCCTGGTCAGGGCCAAGAAATCCTACCATGTGTCCCAGAACATTGTCCAAACGCTTCTTGAACTCTGTCAGGCGGGTGCTGTGAGCACTGCCCTGGGGAGCTGCTCCCTTGCCCAGCCACCCTCTGGGTGAGGAACCTTTTCCTGATATCCAGCCTGAACATTCCCTGACCACTTCACGCCATTTCCTCAAGTTTGTTTGTATATGTATGTTGTACACATAAAGTACATATTTGGATAATGCATTAGTTAGATTTTATTAGTTAGATTTTTTTAGATTTTATGTCATCAAGCTCTTATGAAATTTGAGCATTTCAAGCTGAAATGGTATGGAGTGCTCAGGGTTTAAAAGACTTCCCATTTACCAGCAGCTTCTGTCTCCCAGTGCTCAGACCCCTGAGCCCTAGTGTGGCTTTTCAGGTTCCCTTGGCTCTGGGTTTGCCTGCCACCAGCTAAACCATAGGAAAACAGAACACATTTCACTTACATCTCACCCATTCTCAGGCTTGGGTTTCAGTCGTGTTTTTAGGAGCTCTGCTTCTTGTTCATAGTAGTTTTTGCATATAAATCAGGAGGGCTGTTGAACTGTTAGGCTCATGCTTCCCCCAGGTTTCAATTGAACTGATAGCAGTTTTGGGGGCAATACAAGTGTTTGCTTCCATAGCAGTATTTTAGAGCACTCCTCACTATGTCAAGTAATGCTCTCTCACTACTCAGAGTGGTTTACTGACAACATTGTTGTACGTCTGATATCAGCAAACCCTCCTGTACAAACCCAAGGGTTACACATTTCCTTTAACTGCCCCTTTGCTGTTCTTATCAGTCATGGCCTGGCCTGGAAGGAACCTTAAAGATCATGTAGCTCCAAAGCCTTGTTGTGGGAAGAGACATCTTCCACTAGAGCAGGTTGCTCAGAGCCCCATCCAACCTGACCCTGAGCACCTCCAGGGATGGAGAACGCACAGCTTCTCTGGGCAGCCTGTCCCAGTGTCTCACCATTCTCACAGTAAGGAATTTCTTCCTAATATCTAATCTAAACCTTCTCTCTTTCAGCTGAAGTCGTTACCCCTTGTCCTGTCACTACAGTCTCAAGTCTATAATTTTTCTGCTTTTATTTATTGTGTCTCCTATGTGTCGCATCCTTTTTTTCACTAAAGCTTTTAATCAATTAAAAGCAGTGAACACCACTTGCATTGTTAGCTGCTTCCCACCCCAAACAGTTCTCTTTCCCCACATCCTATTGCAAGGGACAGGGTATACCCAACACCACCAAGAACAGTGTGGGTCAACTTCAAAGCAGGCTCCTATTGACACACTAATTCCCTGTCACCTCAGAGATTTCATGTGCCAATTTCTTCAATAAGCAGGCTCTGCCAGCAAAGAGGTGAAATTATTGTTTTAATATTAGCCTTCCTTTTATCTTTGAAAAGGAGCATTTGTTTTGGCACTATCAAGACAAACCTTAATAAACTGACTGGCAAACTGTGTGTTTAGCAATGAAAATGATACCCGGACAGGGATTATAATGTAAGCAATAAAAGGGAATAGAGAGATTTAAGAAAGGATGTGATTTATAATGACTTTAAGGAGGATAAGCTTCTACATCTGTGATTGCTTGATTCTATAATATTTTAATTGATTATCAGAGCTAACAGGTTTATTTTTTCATGTGAATAAAAGCTGTTTTACTTCAGCTTTCGTTTGCATTTATTTTACAGCCTATATTAACATGGATATTTTTTCATAAATTTTGGCTCCATCATGTTGTACTCATTCCACAGGCTTAGAAACCTAAATTAGCTTGGGCTGGGGGAGGGAGCCAGGAAAGCTTGTGGTTACACCTGTTACTCTGCATAGTAGTGGAGGGGGTTTTTGGGATTTTAGATGAAAAACAGTATCACTCTGCACTGACTCACCATCCTTTTCTTTGCTCTCTGCTGACAGGTCCCTCAGCAATTACCACTCTCCCCTTCAGGCTGGTTTTCTGCCATGCTGACAAATTCAACACAAACACAATTCAGGGAGGCACTAATGTACATTTTTTCACCCCACTGAAGGCAACAGGTATGAAGCTGGTAACTCACCCTCTATGCCTTTCTGAAACAAGTTAGGGTTGGTTGTTATTTATTTCTCTAAAAACTAATCATTCTCTCACCAACTCAAAATTCAGGGAAGCCTTTAGGTGCTGGTAAACATGTACTTTTTTTTTAAGCAGGTACAGAAACTCACAGTGCTGCTCATCTTGGGTTGCTCTCATACCGTGGTTTTAACTTGCATTTACAAAAAAGGTGGGATTTGACAATATTTTAATAAAAATTCTATTATTTATAGACTATATTATTGATAGTTATTTGCTAACAGGGTGCAGGAGTGAGGAGAGAGCACATCCTGACTTGTACTTGCTTGTGAATAGTAGGCACCTGTTTCTGAGGCTTTCAAGGAAATTTTTTGCTTTTGTACATCCCTCAGCCTCATTCAGCATTTGGGGATGGAGGCAATACATCAGAACAGCTATGGTTGGATTCTATGATCTTTAAGGTCTTTTCCAATCTAAATGACTCAATGACTCTACAAAGTTTTGGGGTTCCTGAAGGTACCAGTCAGGATGGGATAAAACAAAGCCTGGGACGGCCCCTGGGGAAGAGGCAGAAATAGGAGAAAGCTCAATGGCTTTAAGCAAAAATAGTAGAAGAAAGAATTTTCTGTCACTCAAAAAAAAAAAAAAAAAACAAAAAACAAACCAAAACCCAAAAAACCCCCAAACTAAACAAACCAAAAAAACAACAACCAAAAACCAACTCTATCAGAAAGCTTTTAAATCTAAATAGCAATGACATTTTGGAGCACTGACATTTGAAAGCTCCTCTTTTTACAAAAAATTAAATTCTTCACAGCACTGCATTTGCTTGAAAATCAGGTTATACTACATTAATCCTATTCATTTCCAAGTTGGATTTTCCAACTAAGATTTTAATAAATTTTTTATTCTCTTATGAAGTTTCGATAAAATTTCAGTACAGTTTCTCCACAGAAAGCCCTAGAAGCCAAAAACTTTAAGTAAAATTTACCTCACTTGATTCAAGTGGCTGTGTAAGAGCGGACTCATTTTGGGAAAAAAATAGCAGAAAAATCAAGGTCTACTTGTAGATGGTAAACTTACCATGTAGATGGTAAACTTCCTCTAAACAGTGTGCAGTGCAGATATCCTAAATGAATAAATAAAATATAGGTTCAGGTCAGAAGGGTTCAAATTTCCACTGTGAAAGCAAGAAAGCCTGAATAAATAAGTCTAAAAATTATTTCAGTGACATTTGTACATGTAGACCAGCCTTTATATCTGTGAACATTTAACAGAATAATTAAATACACGGTTAAAATTCAAGATAAAACAAATGCTTATTTTTCTCTCCCTACGAGTCTTTCAACAATTATTGTTCCATTTCAAAGGAAGGCAAGTAAAGCTTTACTTTTGAAGCATGCATTTGATGTGCATACACGCAAAAAATTTGCTTTTATTAGAACTTCTCTTGGGGAAGAGAAAAATAGATCAGCCTTTAACTGGCCTCTGCAGCAGATAATTTTAAGGGAGTAAACATCAAATTAAAATGAAGGCCATCCCATAACACGTTGTGCAGCTCAGAGTAGAATCGGGCCCTATGAAGATCAGAAGGGATTTGGCACGTTTGATCTGTACTGGACATGTGCAGATCACCTGGCTTCTGGCCCAAGGCAGACCTGTATTTTTAGCGTCCTGCAGTGCCAGTTTTACCTTTCAACACTTGATGGAGCAGTTTCCCTGGATTTCCTTTTTGCCTGGATCCTGCTCCAGCCTACCTTCCTGCTACCTCAATCCATCACGAGCATTTCCTACCATCTTCGTGCTGTGAAAAAATACAGCCCTAACTGAGAGGCTTGCAGAAAAGCATCCTACCAAGTGTGACCTTACACACAAAAAAAGGAAGTCAGGAGTTTAACATTCCTTACATTCATATTGCTAATTTTTAAAAAATGCTTCAATCCTCTGTTGTTTAAGTGAAGCCATTACAATGTATTCTGACACAAGGAGAATTAAAAGGTGTTTGGATGAATCCCTCAGGCACATGGTGCAATTCTTGGGGTGTCCTGTGCAGGGCCAGGGGTTGGACTCAATCCTCATGGGTCCCTTCCAACCCAGCCTATTCTGTGATTAAGCAGGGATTTGGAGAACAGGCCTTAGGGCTTTGTTCTGGAACATCTTCCAGAAAAGAAATTGGCTGGCTGGCAGACAGTATCAGGTATGGCCAGCATCCTCCAAAGAAGACTTAAGTTTGCTCTTGTCTCAGTATAAGACCAGACCTCAGCATGGGTTTCCCTGCTTGTGTCAACATTAACAAAAATCTGCTCTGCTTTCACAGAAAACTTCATAGGAAAAAAAAAAAAAAATAAAAAAAAGAAAAAAAACCTCCAAAACTGCACAGATAGCCAAAGGAACAGACCAAACTGATTTGGCAAAAAGGACACCTCACGCTTACCTTATGAAATAAACTCTCCACTTCATTAAAGATATACAGTTACAAGCTAACATAGAAATAAAGATACAGGACATAGTTCTGAAGGCTTTAAAAATCCTCTGTAATCAATATACTGGCAAAACACAACTTCAGCAGCAGCAGTTCAGTATCTAGCTTACTTACTAATCCTTTAATCTTGTCTACTACAACCAAGCTGAGAGTGCCAATAAATGCCATGCCATAAAAGGTGGGTATTCTCACATACTTTTCTATGCTTTGCCTGATTAGAGCTTAATTCTATTAATCACAAACTTCCTGAATGAAAATGGGGTTTGGGCAAATTGTCAAAATTTCATGATGACACTTGGGAATTGTCATCTTTGGCTGAGAAGCATCCTTTTAAGCATAACATGAGTCAAAGTTGCTTCCTCCCTTTCCTGTTTGCAAATTTCAGCGGTTTCCATTTGTGAAAAATGATTCTTACTCTGTATTTTTCATGTGGGATTTTGTACAGCCTTAATGGTAAAAGGTGATAGAGCTGATGCCATGGGTGACCCCCAGCTTGCAACCAAGCAGTCCAAGAACTGGGGTGGCACACGTACAAGATTGCAGACTGCTCAGTGAGATCTATTTTGAAGAAAGCTGCTGCATGCAGGTCTTTCTCATAGACTTGTGCTGCAAGGTATTGATTAGTATTTTGATTAAGCAAAAGACATCCTAAGAACAGACTACTGTCAGTTCACACCTCAGTGGTCAAGCCAAAACTTCTTATATGTCCACTGGAGTAGACACTCAAAAGGTAAAAAAATACAAAACCAAAAACAAACAAACAAACCAAACCAAACAACCACAACAAATCCTGAACAAACAAACATCAAGAAAACCCACAAAACCAAACCAAACCCCAAAACCTCTGCTTTGATCCCATTTGATATGATTGTAAAGGTCAAACAAGAATGTACAAGACCAGTAGAAGAGGAAGGAGGGAGGAAGATAAACAGGTGAAACCTGTTCAGGTGCAACCCTAACGTGAATGCAGAGCTGCTGAAATTAGAGAAAATAAAAGTCAGAGAGACTTCCCTGTATCAGTGTTTTAGCCTGGCCCCTGGGCCAAGTCCCTGACTGGCATAAATCACAGCAGCTTTGCTGAAGCTGCCTGTATTTATAGCAGATGGGACCTGGCACTGCAGTCGTGCAGAACCTCAGGTCTGTACATGTGCAGTTCCTAAGGAGTGCATGGCCGAGGAGGGTACAGCAGCAAACCTCACGTACTATTCCGGTGCCAGAAGTTGCTCCCTACTTCTTCCTAAACCACTGTAGTAAACTGGCCAGGCTAATCTGGAGAAAACATATCACTTCTTCCTTTGCCTATTTCTCCTAAAGCTCTGGCACTGCAGGCTTGCAAGGACACCTTCGGAGCATTAGAAATCACTCTTGCTCAGGAAGATTGAAGGGTCTCCTTCATGGTGTGACTAAGACAACAGGAACATTTGATCCCCATCACTCCAGGGCTTCACTGGGCACAATGTGATGTACCCTACTCCTGTTAAGCTGGAAAACACCCTATAAACCTGTTTACCCATGTGTTTTGTCATTTAACATTAAAATTAAAGAAGAAAAATACCCAGAACAAACCCCACCCTGTGGGGGAAACAGATCAGTGGGGATTAAAGCAAGCAAAAGTGAGTCTCTTCCCCCAGGGCTCTCCAAACCCCATCAGGACAACAGCAAGGCAGACCTTTGAAACGACTTGGCTTAAAGGGTTGTAGTGAAACTAAAGCCCAAGGCCACACTCTGGGAGTACACCCTGTCCCAGCCTGTGGCAGGAGGGCACCAATGCTCAAGTTCCCCTCACACTCTACATCCTAAAATTCCTGCTGCCATAACCCAAACTGAAGTGCTCCCAGCTTCACATCCTGACTTTTCATGGTACTTTTCCTATGTTGTTAGTAGATTTCTCTTTTCCAAGTAGAAACAGCTTTCAAGCTCACTACTGAGCAGACCTTATCTGAAAGGAGCTGCTGTCCCTTAGGAACGTAGTGGAAAATATGAAACCACAATGAAAATTATATCTGGAAACTTCCCATGTGAGGAGCTTAAACTTTGTTATGGTAAATATGCTGCTTCTGTTCAGCAACAACCTTGGCAGAGTTACAGTTTTTTTCCCAGAAATCAAGTCCTGTATTGCTATGTGACAAAAGTAAATAATGACTCATTAAATGATCCTAAGAAGAAAAACCGAAGGCTTGCTCCTCTCAAAGGTATTTACACTGGGAAATTTGATAATGTCACCAACCACAGCAGCAAACATTACTTGAAGGTTTTCTCCCTTCGTTGAGCCAGCCAGGAGCATGCTGAAACCACTGCTCTCTGTGGTTGTGCAGTCACCTTCACGACAAGGCTTTGTTTTTCCAGCCTCAAAGACTGATACAGAAAAAGTTATATGTCAAAAGGGCAGAGTGAAGAATTAGAAGCAGTGTCACAGCTGGTGTTCTCGGTGCCAGGCACACTGTGTTTCAGAGACTAACTCTGTCACTGGAATGCTTATTTCAATTCTACTTGAGTTTAGCTAAATACTCCAAACCCAACTCCTTCAAGACCCATTCACAGCCCTTGTGCTAAACTAAAATCTCATACAAGACTCCCAAAGACAAGAGGCAGGTTCATTTAACAAAAGCAGGAGACCACAATACAGATAGTGTGATATGGAAAGTCGATGTGAAACCCCTGATACTCCACCATGCAGCAGAGAATTGAAGCCAACTCCAAAGGCATATTTGGATTTAAATAAGTTATTCTTCCTCTCCATTTCACAGCAGCTAAGGCATCAGCACTGGCACATGCAATTTGTTTATGCCTCTTGAGTTACCTATCCATAGAACATTGTCTTGGCTGGGGTTTTGATGGGGGAGAGGAAAGAATGAGTTGTCTTTCATTTGGAACCACCACCTTGGCATCGTAAGGCCCCAGCAACAATACTCTTCTTAGCAACCTCTTTAACACCTACAGAAATGGTGCCTTGATCTTTGATAGAGACTAGAGAAGCAAAAGTCATATCTATTAGACTGAATACTAGGTAAATTCCATTTAAGAACAAATGAAAGTCTTCTATGCATTTGTACAGGAAAAATTTGTAGCAAATTCATACCTGCAACTTCAGTTTATTAGATGTAGCTGTCTACAGTAATGAGGACATTCATTCATATTTGCAGCTTGACTCTCAACTATTGAGATTTACAATTTTTTTAATACATTTTCATCCAAGAACATATAATAAAATAAGATACAATCTTTCTACAATAATTTTTTCACAGTATAAGTTTATAGCTACTTTCCTTTTCCTTTTAATGGTCACATGTTTCCATGTGCACTCCTTGAGTACCTCTGGGATCCCTAGGTGCTCCCCAGCACTGGCTGCCACTGCCAGGAGCTCCCTGCACACTCCTGGCCACGCTGAGTCACAAGCCTGGGTGCTATCCCAGCTCCAGCTTGTACTCCTGAAATAAAGCTGGAATGAATAAGCTTTAGGGCAGCACTCATCTTCCTCTCCAGTCTTCATCTGACAGTAAGCTGTGGTTGGGTCTGTTGTAGAGGAAAAATACCCACTGAAGAGGAGGATCTCTCTGCCCAGAGAGGGATGATGGCTGCATGTGCAACTCTGGGCTAGTGGTCATCCTGAAATTAGTAGAAACAGCTGGATCCACTTTAATTGCTTGCCACACACTGCACTGAGCCTGGATAACTTTCAGCAGGTGCAATACCTCTACCTTTATCCAACTTCCACAGAATATACTGGAATTACTCTGCCATTATCAGCAGTTTAAGGAGTTCATTTTGTGGCAGTTCCACAATCTCAGTAATTTTTTAAAAAAACTCTGCATTAAAAATACTCAGATACTTTAGTCCCCTTTAAGATGAATAAAAGCAATACTTTTTTTTTTCTCATCCATTATTTGCTCAGGGTTTAAATACAATATTCTGGGTCTCTAACTTCTATTTTCTCTCTTCTGCTCCCCACCTTCCCCACAGACCACATCCTGCTTTCTCATATCCCTATCTGACAATACACAGACTACTCTGGAAGGGGAAAAGAAAACAGTAAAATTTGGAGACACACTAAAAGCCGGAGTGGCATTCTCTCGATGTCTCCAAAGTCAATACATTTAGTGAATTGCATATGCATGTCAAAACTACCAGGCTGCACCTACATCCACATTCATGTCTCATTTCTAACTCAGTTCCTCCAGCCAAGTTAGCACAAGCTGGAGGGTACTGTGCTTCCATCCCTGCACATGGAAACTAATGCAACCTACCTCCAGCTTGCTCTCCTCACTGTGGTCAGTTTGGACCCAGTGCTGAAAATGATCCATATTCGTAAGGTGACAGCCTGTCTAGGGGAATGGAGCAGCTCTCTCCTGCAAGGACAGCAGGTACAGCCACCCCTGCCTAGCACTCACCATGGGCAGGACACCTTGCCCTAGAGCAACACCCACAGCAGTAAAGCAAAGCCTCCCTCTGCAGGAGTTACTCAAGCTCTGCTGAGGTGCATGAAATGGGGGCAGCTATTTCCACCTGACAACCTGCTCTGGGGACATCCTGCTGTACCAAGTTTTGTCAGCACATGCATTTGAACCTCTGGCAATGTGTGCTCACAGCCCAGAAAGCCAAATGTGTCCTGGGCTGCATCCAAAGCGGCGTGGGCAGCAGGGCAAGGGAGGAGATTCTGCCCCTCTACTCCTTCTCTCCCTCTGTTCCTGACAACCCACCTGCATCCAAAGCAGCGTGGGCAGCAGGGCAAGGGAGGAGATTCTGCCCCTCTACTCCTTCTGTCCCTCTGTTCCTGACACCCCACCTGCAGTGCTGCATCCAGCTCTGGAGTCCCCAGCACAGGAAGGACATGGGCCTCCTGGAATGTGTCTGGTGGAGGCCATCAAGGTGATCACAGGGATGAAGCACCTCTCATGTGACAAAAGACCGGCAGTGTTCAAGACCAGGTTGGATGGGGCACTGAGCAACGTGACCTGCTGAAAGGTGTCCCTGCCCATGGCAAGGGGTTGGAACGAGATGACCTTTAAAGTCCTTTCCAACACAAGCCATTCTATGATGACTGAAGTATTTAGGGAAAAACCTGAAAGAACAACTCAAAATCTTCTCAGAGACTGCTTTGGCTAGAAATACCTCATCAGGAAAGGTTAGCCGAAAGCATGGGACTTTCTCTGTCATAAACCCTACCAGAGGTGCTATTAAATGTTATCAACTGATCTTTCTGGTGAATCCCTAAATTTCATCTGCAATCCCTAACTTTCATCTGCAGATGGCTGTGTGAGTGGATTTTCCCCGAGCAGCTCGGGTGTGCCCCTGCACTGCCCTTCTCCCAGCAAGCTGCTGTCCACTGCAGCATAAGGGAAACTGACTCAGCCCACAGTGGGGTGGAACTATTTTAGGTAGTAATGTCTGATACTAGAGGAGCATGAAATTCAGTCCTATCATAGCTGAAATGCCTAACCTCCCCCCTAAAAAAAAAAAAAGCTATTGCAAAACCCTCCCAGAGGTTTATAGACTGAACTCTGGAAGTCACTCTCAAGTTGTAAGCCAGTAAAAATTGTGTATCTTACAACGTGTTATCAAAAAATGAAACAAAATACATCAACCCACTGCAACAGTCACACAGAATTTTATCTGTTGCTCAAAAGCTGAGTTGTAGAGATGAGTTTTCAGGCCTGCATTCTCAGACTTGTTGTGCACACCAAAGCAGCCCACTAACAACAAAGTGCCATCAGCAGTGCTGCCAGAGGTTTATCCATGGCAGAGAAGACACTGAGGAGAAAATGCCCTGTCACAAATGCCTGTAAACATACAGCCCTTCCCTTCCAACAAAGATCTAGGGCCAAGGAGTCTCACTGATTTGGCTTTAGCCAAAGGCTGAAACATACAGCATTCCATCTGAAGAAGTTAAACTCAACTAAAAACATGGAGAATGGAAGCATAAGACCTGCAATTGCTCTTCATGTTACATTCATCACCCCACACAAACAGTGAAAAAACCCTGTACTGTGGAATGCTTAAAGCTTTTGTCTACTGAGTTCCCCACTCACAATCTTCCCTTCCCCAAAAAGCCACAGGCGATATAATCAAGGGAAGCCTGGGTTAGGCACACCAGGACCAAGAAGGAAAAAGTGATTTGCTCAATGATGACAAACCCCCACTCAAGTGCCCCCAAAAAACAGACTTTGAACCCCCTCGCCAATAGCATTTCCACAGTGCCTGGAAAGTAGGAAGTCTCCTGTCTGCCTGGAGGCAGAGACAGTCAGCCAAAAAGGAGGTGACCAAGGCCCTGGCACCCCAAAGATTCCCTTTTCCCTGGTGCAAAGCCAGAGAGGCACCTCTTCCCTAAACTCCTCTGCACTTTGCTTATGTCATAAGCTTTACAGAGAAACCCTCTCAAGCCCAAGGCAGGCACAAAATCAGATTGGGTGAGACTGTTGGGTTTTGATTTTTCGGTTGATTTTGGGTTTTGTTTGTTTTTTGGATTTTTTAGTCCTTTTCTCCAGATTCTTGGATCATTTCTCCTGATTTAATACAAAATTTTAGCACTCTGTGTCCTAAGTTATTAGTACATTCATCCTTGTACAGCAGCATAAGCAGTCTTTACACCAGCTCACTAATTTTTTAATGGGTGTACTAAAATGCCTGATTACCTGCATTTCTTTTTCACTTTAAATAAGTCATAAAAATATAACTGAAGCCGTTTTTTCAGAGCTGGTGTTCAGCTGATGTTACTAGTCATAATTTGCTGCACCTTTCTGTTGCATGCAGATTACTTGGTCTAGGTAACTCAATAGTTGTGGAGGATAGGGCAGGTCCTTCACTGGGGTAAGTTGTCAGAAATCCACTGGAAAATTAAAAACTGCAGCAAGACACCAGCTGAGCATTTTCCTTTAGACCAGCTGCAGCCATAAGATGCAAAAGTCATTTTGCTGGATTTTATCTTTATCTTTGCATGATAACATTCCTCATCTTAAAAATAATAATAGCAAAAAAAAAAAAAGAAAAACCGAAAGAGCCCCCCCAAAACCCCAACCAACATCCAACCCACCCACAAAAATAAAACAAACAAGAAACCAAACAACCAAACAAAACGTGGACTAGGTAAATTTTGGTATGTTATTGAGAAGCAGTGACTTTGCCATGGCTCAGCAGATAATTGGCAAATACGTTCAGGTACAATTCAGAATAAGAGGGAAAGCTAGTCCCATCTCTCAGTACAGACTTTTACTCCCATTTAGAACCTGAGTTGTGAACTAGTGAAAGAACAGGCCTGAAAATTATACAGTCACTTATACAGAAGTGAGGTATATCACTTTCTGGGGTGCTTATTCTTCCTCTGAAAAGCTTAAAATGATGTCTAATGCATCAGGAGACATGTTCACAAAGGCAGTGGCAGAGGACAAAAGCACTGTTGTAACTCCAGGTTGCTAAAATGCTTGTATACTAAAATGAAGATGTGAAAAATTTGCCAAACACACGTAACACTGCCTGTCCTGCTCAAATCCAAAATATCTTAGTTTAAAACTTGTATTCTTCTTGAAGATAATTCAGACAGTCAAAAATACAAGCAATAACAAATGAGAAAGGATTTTTTTCCTAAATATCACTGTCCTGAGTTGAGGTCTTTTGCTATCCCACTTATGAAAATAGCAACATATCATTACTGACTCTAACCAAAGCACAAATTAAAGCCAGGTTAAGGCAGTGACATACCACGCTGTGTTTTTAAAACCTTTTTGTCTTGTTTGCCATTTCCTCCCATTTCTCTCTTGTAAGTGCTCACAGCCTGAACCTGCAAGCAGCTCATTGCTCTAATGCCGAGCATTTACCCTCCTCACCACATCCAGGTGTCAAAGGCAAATGCACAAATGCTGCCAGCAGAAAAGCCGACTGCACAGCTCCAAGGACAAATGTTTTGCACAACAGGAACTGGTCATTCTGCTGTCCATGTGCTGTGTGTGGTATTTTTTGGGACTTTTAAAACATCCAACACTTCATGGAGGAGCAATATAAAACTGTCCTTCAAAAAGGATAAAACAAAGTGTATCTAAGTGGTGGTGGCACCTACCTATCCAGTAAGAGGTCAGGGGAATACTTTGTCAGATGCTATACAGACACACTCCCCTTACATTACTTATGAATGAAGAAGCCCTGGTTTAAAAAAGCAAAAGCAGCTGTTAAGCTGAACACTGGGGTCTTTGAAAGTTTTGTGACATCTTTAGAAGGGAAAAAACTACAGCTCTAATCACAAAAATGTGTTGCTTATATAAGTGATGAAATAGAGGACAGAGTTGAAGGATCATTATTTTATTTTTTTTTTAATGACCATGACTAATGTGAGTCCTCTTTGGTTACTTGCCACTGAAACATCAGAGTGTAAAAATATCACCCACCTATTTGGTGCCTGTTGGAATAAGTCACTTTGCTTGTGGCACACTATAAATAATGGTATTAGTGGCAGGGAGTCAAACCATCTAATACAAGCAGATCCCCAACACTCTACTTGTCTGGGCAAGCAACTGCTTCAACTCCACACGTCTCTTCAAAGAGCAACTGTTGGCCACTAAATCTCACAGTCATACTTTTAGATTGTGCTTTGTCTGGGGCTTTCTATTAATCTATTTTTTTTATTTATGACAGTTTCTGCTTTTCAAGAATGTACAGGGAAGCACAATCTCCTTTTAGAGTTAGGGTTTCCTTAACCATTTCCTGCAGGCTACACCCTGCCTTTCTACTTGTGTTTTCTTTCATCACATCCTTGTAACTGGATCATAGCTAGAAATAATTAATATATGTAGAAATAATTTACTATGCCAACTCCATAATAAGAAAGTCTCTAGGGGTTTGTCACTATAAGCAGAACCAGTTCAAGACCTCCTACATTCAGGAGATGTTGAAAACCCTACTTTGGAAACTGTCTCTGCTGCTTCCCAGTTCTTTGGCAGTGGGAAGAAGATCAAGGTTTTAGAGGTGTCCTGCATAGCCTACATTTAACTTGGTGGCATGTTTAACTGAGAAACTGCCTAAATTGAAATTGATAACATTTTAACCATTTGCAGTGTTTACTTGAAAATGATTTTGCCAAGAGGCACAGTAAGATCCTTCTCTCCATCTGGGAAGATATGTTCAGTGAGGGCTTTTTGGCCCCTTAGGGCACTGCTGTACTGCTCTGAAGCACAGAACACCTCCAGAAACTACGGAGCCCTTGGTAGTATTGACAGCACATGCAGTTGCATAAAATTCACTTTAGTGGCACACTGCATCACTCCTTGGGTGAAGCTGGATTGTCATGGGCCAGAAGAGCACTCTACAGCCAGATGTGTTTTATGGAGTTTCTCCTCTGGTCCTGCAAGGATTTTTCTAACTGCACGTGAAGTACAGGCCCAGTAAAACCAGGACCTTTGATGATTTTTGGGTCTGTATTTTGTCTTCTCTGCCTCCATGCCAAGAAACTGTATGACATATGACACCATTTTAGTTAAAAACCTTAACAAAACACAAACCCAAATAAACATTTTCACCATGTTGCCTGTTAACTGCTTCTTGGATTGCTTAATCTGGTACAATGATCTTTGTCTGCGATCCGTTCAGAAGGGCTAATGTAATAGAGTTTTACCACCTGAAGTTTTAATTAAAATAAAAAAAAGCAACTTCTCATTCTTGTTTCACATCTTTCCTGCACGGGGTGAAGGTTGCCATGAATTGTTTCCAGCCCCATTCTTACACAACAGGGTGCACTGTGAAGCCTTGCCCCAGTGCAAAGACATCCCCCTCTCAGTCATCAGCTCCTCATGCAGCAGCACTGCTGGGTTTGTTTTTTGCTCAGACCTTCAGAAATGCTTTGGCCTATAGCACTGCCTGAAGTAGCAGTGCATGGAGCATGTAATACCCAAGTACCAACGGGATTTTCAGGGATTTAACAAAAATGGCAGCTGCAAGGAACTGTTTCTGGGTTCATACCATTGTTTGTTCTCTCATTAACACCTAGAAATAGCAGTGTTTGAAGATATGATGAAGCATGTAAAGGGAATTCTTCTCATCCATGTGCTGGACCTGCTACCTCATAGAGCCATTCTGGGTGGAAGGGACTATGAAAGGTCATCCAGCCCAACCCCACTGTAACAAGCACAGACATTTTCAACGAGATCAGGTTGCTCAGAGCCCCATCCAACCTGACCTTGAATGCTTCCAGGGATGAGTCATCTACCTCCTCTCTGGGAAACCTGTTCCAGTGTTTCATCATTGTAAAAAATGTCTTCCTTATATCCAGTCTGAGTCTACTCTATTTCAGTTTAAAACCATTACTCCTTTTGCCTTAACTTTGTCACTTCATCCCAGCACATCAAGCCAAGAGCATACAAAGTGTCAGTTCATGCACAAAACACCACCATAGCCACAAATATTATAATTTCCCATCAGCCACACAGAAATTCCAGTATTATTAAAGGCAGGTAGTCTTCACAAGCAGTGTAGAACATGGTCTGCATAACCAGGATAGTCATAGAAACTCACAGGTTTCTCATGCTGCAGCCATATGGCACAAGGCAGAATACAAGTGTGAGAAAATGGGAGGTGTCACCAAATGTCAGGTATTCCTACCACAAAAATAATGCAAGGTCATGCTGGCATTAGAACAGAAACCATAGCCAACTTGTATTTGATTAGGAATATTTACTAGGGATATACAGGTGAAGTCTTTTGCCCTATTGAAAGGCAATGGTTCTAAGAGCCTTTTTATTTTACATAAATATTTATTTATTTTGAGTTAAGCTTTGATTTTACCTAAACCCTTTTGGATTAAAAGCCTTCAACTGCTCATTTTTCAACAGAACAAGGGGCAACAGGTTTGATTAGTCTAATTTGTACTCTCCTCTCTGCTGTGGGAGAGGATGATCTTGCATTTCAAAGTCTTGAAGTGGTCAACACTCACGGAATAAAGGATAAGAGTTTCTTTTTCAGGCTTCACTGTTAAGAGTTATTTTTGTGTCAGCTAGCATTTACTTTTCTTTCTAATAGAGGAACTTAACTACCTAAAAAGCTGTAAAATGGGATGAATAACATGCTTGAATGACACATGTATCAGCTCCATCCTTACGCTCAACTACCCCACCAGACTCATGTAAACAGGGCATCCAGGGCAGACTCCACACTGCCTCCAATTACTTCCCCTCTACAGTCCCTGCATTTGGCTCAGAACTCCTTGCTGAAGGAACTGCCTTGTAAGGCAATATAATTAACATTTCACCCCAACCATTGCTCACTATACAGCAAAAACCCACCCCAAACCAAAACACACCACAAAGCACAGAAAAACAAACTTCTAACCAAAAAAGTGACCTAAACTTAGCAGTGATTTACTCAAAGCCTCATAATTTCCAAGTCTTGAGTTGAGATCAGTTTTATAGGTTCATCTTTTTCGTTAGTATTAGTATTTAAAAAAACAAAACAAAATGAAAACCGATAAAGAAACATTAACTTTCTTCCTCAAGTGGAAAGTCAGTTATGGGAGAAGATTAAAAAGAAATCTGAGTGAGATTCAGTTTGAAAGCCAGCTTCAGTTTTCATATTGAATTCAAACTGCTGCGTCTGCTGTTTAAGCATAATTTATGAAAATTTGAGAAGCCCTTTAAAAGACAAACTTAAGATGAAGTTATCCCACTACACCATATTATTACCATTAATTTTCACAAGTGTACATTAATTATTACCATTAATTTTCACAAGTGTACATTAATTTTTCCACTACTGAGATTTTAGGCCTGTTGCTCTCTGATATCCTTAACAATGCAGTAATATTTATAAAGAAATTGAACATATTTTTTTACTCAAAGGTTGCTTTAAATATCTAAAGGATCATGCAAAAGTGTTTTGAAAAATAGAATGAGAAAATAAATGAGGTGTCTTTTGCCTGCTACCAGAAAACACAATCTGGAGTGCCTCCATGCCCACAGGATAAATTGAAAATAAATCCATTGGTTTCAGCCCACAGCCATACATCTTCTGCAGTTTAGAAGTGACTCCCCTTAGTCAAGAGGCATTAAGCATTTGTGGGGGTGAGGGGGTGTCAGCTCAGCCCCATCTATCTAGCAAAGTACAACATCAGTCCATGTCATCCTCTGAAAAGTAACCAGATACCTTCACTAGGGCAAGGAGAGATCGTGTTTCATGGTCCATGGCTTGTGGAAGTGCTGCTCTTGCCTTACAGCTGAAGGAGGCTGGGCAATGTTGAATGCCTTATTAAACATGGATGTCTTCCCTGCCCCACGGGGTGGACATGCAGCAAGCACCCACCTCAATGTCTGCTCCAAGGCTGCAGCTCCCTCACAAGGCTGATGTCAAGGTGGGGGAAGGACCAAAGTTTCCCCTGCAACCAGTGCTGCCCTATGCACCTTCCCAGGAAAAGCAGTTCAGGAACATTATTTCAGGTCCCCTTTTTCCCCCTCCAAATACACCTCCCTCACCACTCATATGAGCTATGGCAGTACAGACTGCGTTCAGAACCACAGCACCTTCCATGGTTTGATTTCACTGCAAGAAAACTTACTCCTCTCTAGCTACAGGACCAGGGAGATTGAAGAGAACAGATAAATAATAAAAGAATGAGACCATGTGACACTGCTGTTGATTTCCCCTGGATGCTGCCCTCACTCACTCTGGGCAAAGTCACTGCAGGAGCCGTGGCCCCATTTACACAACCCCAAGTTACATCTCGTGAAGGAGAGTGCTGAGAACCAGCAACTCTCCAGTCACTCACAAATCATTTCCACCCCTGAATTCTCCAGACACTCATAAATCATTTCCACCCCCAAACTCTACAGTCACTCACAAATCATTTCCACCCATGAACTCTCCAGTCACTCACAAATCATTTTTACTCCTCCACGCTACTGCGAGCCCCAGGCTGTGAGATGCTGCCACCCTGGAAGCAGTGTGGGTGTTAATTAGTTTTGGCAGTGCAGGCATTAATTAGTTCTCCTCATACCCAGAGAGCATCAACAGTTCAGTCTGTTCCCCCTGGACTGGGACCTCCAGCTGCTTTGCCCATTGGCACTGTCAACTAAGTAAAGGCTCTTCCCACAGACTAGTTTTTAAAAATTTCTGCCTCTTCCAAGTGAAAATTCCAGTAAAACACTGAAGGAGGGGACAGCTTTTAATTTTATTACTGTCAGGCAGACCATGAACCACTACATAGTCACATTCTTGCATTCATGAGTTTGATGTTTCCACTGTGCAACAAAGCTCTGCAATGCAGCTCTCGCATAGCTGGAGGCATAGGAAGAGAGCAATGATCAAATAGGTGAATATAAAAAAATGTTTGAAGAGTTTAAATTTCAGCCTTGGGTACAATAGGAGCCTGAGACATGCCCTTGTGTAGATAATATAACTTTCTGTGCTCAACTCTTCACATCTTTTAATCATGCTGGAAGAAATTCTGACAGAGGCATATTAAAGGAGCTATAGGGATATAGTGCCAATATTCATCTGAGTGATTTTTACAAAGTGAAGGGCACACTAGCATTTCTACATAAATAGTCAAGAAAGAAGGTACAAAGTTTTAAAATTAATAAACTGATTTCAACAGGTGGAAAATATTACCATTACATGACTTCTCTTGGCAGATTACCTTGAGTCTCAAGGGACCTGAGAGTCCAACAGCTTTCATTCATGTATAAAGGTGTAAAAGGTTATTCTCAATGTACCTGAACATTTCTATATAAATGTTGAGCTACTTTACATCCCATTTGGGCACAGGAATAACAATAATAATATAATTCTATAGAATAAAAAGAAACACATTATTTCAGCAATTACGTGGACTAGGATAGAAGCAAGAAAGGAAGTTGATGCGAAGGCCTAGGAACCTATTACATCCTTCAGTTTAAAATATTGCAGGCAGGTAAGTCTGAATATTTGCTAATACTCAGTTTTGCAATAATTATCTATTATTACCTAAATACAGAACAAGAAGGTAGTTACATGTCAAATTAATACTACTGACTTGAAACATCAACTTAAATTTGCTTCTAATTTACATCTTATTATCAATACTAAGTGAAACTGTAGGTATTTACAGAGGAAAATAAACCCCACAACCAAACCTTATTCCCTCCTACCTCCAAATCTAGAGCACAGGTCACGTTAAGGCCATCAGTTCTGCATCAGACTCTAATCAAAAAAGCATCAACTGACCTGAAATAATGAAAAAGTCAAAAGGTGTAACAATGTGATTTTCCCCATCCACCATTTGTTAGTCAAGTTTATCAGGAACAGAAAAGGAAAAGAGTAGCTTTCCAAATATAGAGTACCTCTAGTTATTTCTCTAACTTATGTGCTATAAATAATTAGATTTGCTTGTGTATTGATGTTAATCCTTCTAATATTGACTACAGTGTATTAATTAAAAATTAAGAAAGTATATTAAATATTAGTTAAGTATTAATTTTCCAACATTAAATTCTGTATTACCCTTAATTTAATTTACCTAAAATAATAAATACCAGAGAGCCTTATTTTGGCAGTATATTGTACTTTGGAATAATTTAATTAATCTGGTCTCAGTAAAACTTGGAATCAAAGTACAGCTGTTGAGCTGTAATGATTCTTGAATCCCTGGTATCACGCTGAAAATGTTTCCTTTCTCGCATTACTGCAGGATGGTCTAACATTTGGGGAGGTTAGAAAGAAAGCTTTGCAGTCAATTAATATCTGCCAAAAGTCCTATTTCTTCTAGAAGTATTGATAGTCAGGACTGAAATGCGCTGCTTTCCCTGGTCACAGGCTGAGGCGATTGAAGCAGTCCCTGATTTCAGCGTGAGCCCAGGTGGTGATTTCTACTGCACAAGTAAGCACTGAAGGGGTGCTTCAGTCAGTCTGAGGTGATTCCCCCGCCTATGCCCAATATCCATGTTTTTGTTTGCTTGCGGCTGGGGGACTTTGCTCGCACCACTAACAAGGCACAGTGGAAGCTAAAGGCCACCCAAAACACACCCCACCGCTGCCCACCTTCGCTTCACGCTTCAGGTCTCTCTGCACAACCCCTGCGTTACAACTGCAGGCAGAAACGCATTTCCTTCCTCCGCAGCAGCAGCTTTGAGAGCTGCCTTCACAGTTTATCTTTCCGCTTAATTCTGCGCAGCTGTCGGGGCCGGCGGGCCCGGGCGCACGCGGAGCCCTCGGCAGCGCCGCTGCGGCCTTCTGTCATCCCGGCCTCGCCGCCCTAATCCCCCGCGCTGGCCGCAGGCCCGGCAGCGCCTCGCCGAAAAACAGATGGCAGTAAGCGATACGGCCCGTAATTGTGGCCAGTTCATAGAGGAGGATAAGACTGAGATAAGGAGCAAGCCGTGGTGGCCAGCTGCTGCCGAGTTAACCCTTCCCGGCATCACCTCAGCGGCGGGAGCTGCCTGCAGAAAGCTTGGTTTGCATTACGGCTCTTTCCAGTTCCCCTTCTCTGCTTTTCTTGCCGTTTCATTCATTTCAGGGTTTTCGTGCCTATCAGAATAATTAATTTGAAGCCTGATTCTTCCCTTCCATCTTCTAGTCAAGGATCTCAATAGCCACTGTGGTGATGGAATTTCTTAGTGGAGCAGGTACCCTGACTCCATTTTAATGACAAAAAAGAAGAAAGGTCAAAGAAGAGGCGAGAAGTCGAGTGACTTCTCCAAAAGCTCAGGTCCAGATTTATGTTGGTATTCATTCAGCACAACCCAGTTTAAACAAAGGAGTTGCTCTGTGTTTCAATCAAATTCAGCCTTCAAAGTAAATATTAAGAGAAGTTTCTTGTTCCAAGCTATGAGTGCCAAATTGAAAAAAAAAAACAAAAAACCAGAAAAATAAACTTCAAAATAAGATACATGAAGCACAACCAATTAATGCAAAAGCAAGCTCTATCCTAAATCAAATGACTGAGATTTTGCAGGTTTATGTTCAAGACTTGTATTCCCACATCATAAAAACCAAAACAACACATACATCACTCCATGAGGTGTTTGTCACGCACTGCTCATGTTGACAGCTTCTCACTCCAGGAAAAAAAATCAACTGTTGCTAAGATTTATTCAAAATAAGTTCATCTTGTCTATGTCAAAGTTTTTGGGAAAAAACTAAGTCTGACAACACAGATTTGGTTTAAGATGCTGAAACTTAATTCACATTGAAATATCTTGTTTTAACTTCCTAAGAGGGAGGAATACCTAATTTTATTTTGACATTGTATTGGAATTTTCAGTGTTGCTGATCCAAACAGTATGAATAGAAAAAAGGAAATTCAAGGATAAACATTTGGAAGGTTTTTTCAATGAACAAAATGGTTTAATAACTTACTCAAAGTTTTCCTCAACAGAAAGCTTAATTAATTTTTTTCCACTCCAAACTGCAAGAGTGACTTTTCAAACTCTTAAAATGCTGTGCAAAACCCCAGTATTTTCACTCTTCACAAGATCTGTGACAGCCCTGGCTTGCTTATGTAAAAGGCAAGTACTGGCCACATTCAACAAAAAGGGCTCCTGTGTACAGCTCAGGGTAGCCATAAACACACACCACCCTTACGGAGTTGGTAATCTAGTCAAAATAATCCTGTTTCATAAAAAGTGAAGTAGATCTGAAGTAATTTCACTGTATGTAAAATATGTCACTATTTCAGTCTAAAGCCTGTGGTTTATTAAACTCCTCCACCTTTTTCAGCAAAAAAAAAAAAATTGAATCACCACTGTCAGACAGTCTCTGAGCCGTATTCCAGTAGCTACTACTACCAATCCCACATCAGGTAGTACTCCAGTGTAGGTGCAATCCTTAGGTAGCAAATGCCCTTTCCATAGGTAGCAAATGCCCTTTCCACAGGTATCTCAGCTCTCAGTGAAGTGTAAAACAGTAAGGAATTAGAAATTTCCTTTCTTCTCTATTATGCACACTAAAGGAGAAACCACTTCACATCCTCTCATGCAGCCTGTGTCTCCCTACAAACAAAGAACACTTGTTCTTGAGCATCAAAAGTAACAAAAACCCAGCATGGGTAACATCAACCAGTATGGACTTTCCATTGCTGTTCTCTGACACGTATCAGCAGATCTTCTCCCACCCCAGCAGTAGTGCATGTAGAGACCTGTTCTATTCTCTTAATATCACCAGCATTCAGAAAGAAAACTGGCCACAGTTCAATTACAAAAGACATGGTGTTACAATATAAAGACATCATCAAAACAACATCAGTAAATGCAGCAGCAAGAAGTCATCATCAGGTCAAACCCTGTATGACAACACAGACAGTGCACACTACTGTGACAAACATCAACTTCTATTATATCCATCATGTATCTACTCCAATATTTCACCAAACATTTCCATTCATCTCATAAAAAAGCCTCTGAAACTATTTTAGAGACTTAGTAGGAAATTCTTTGGGGGTTTCTCTCCATTGTGTCTGCTTGAGAGGAAGAAATGTGATTTGTGCTGAGGTAGAGCTCTGTATCCTGTGCACATCCTGTGCAAAGAGAATCAATCAGACTCACAGTTCATCCAGCAAGGCAAGTGAAATGGCAGCAATCTAAACCCTTATATTTAGGGCAACATATAATCCAAATACAGAAGTTTTGCATCTCTCAAGAGGTGTCAAAAAAACGCAGCAGACTTGGCTATCTCCATTGTTTTGTCTGTCAATTAGTAAGGAATTGAAGGTGTGGCTGCATATACCATTTACCCCTCAACCTTCTTCAGGCCACTGAAGCTTCTGAAAAATGCAACTTCTTCCTTCAGCTCAGTTTGATCAGGAGCAAGTTTGGTCTCTAGCTGTTAATGACATTCTTATCTGTTTTTACTTTCACTTCTTTGTAGATAAAAGATAACTGTTCCAGAGAACTGGATTCTTCTTGATTACCTAGTTTTTTGTTACAGTTCTATTGCAATGAGTTCCCAGATTGTAATGTTTAAACTTGCCACTTGCAGTGTAGGGGTGTCTGCAGCAACACAACAGAGAAAGCATCTCCTTGGAAATACTGAGGTAAATTCTGCAGTGCCATAGAGGCATTTCTTGGCTAAAACACAGGAATGGCTACGGCTTGAACCACACGGAGCATAAGAAGATTTCACCCGAGTACAGACTTCACTGGGATTAAGCCAAGTATGAGCCACATCAGCAATGGGAGAGCAACCGTCACTTGATGCTGTATAGTGCAGGGATTGTAATGATTATACATTTTCTAATCCTGCTTCCTTCTGGCAAAACAATAGATTTATTATGACTTTATGGCCACTGTATGTCAATCAGTTGGGTTTCCACTGCCAGAATTCCTCCCTCACCGCTGACACGTTGCTCCCACTTGGCCATAAGCCGCACGCTAAACCCTTTCGTGCTGTGGGGTTTGGTTCCGGCAGGAGGAACAGCCCAGCTCACGTGCCCCTCTTGGAAGTGCAGAAGGCTGCGGTTGAACATCTTGTTTTTTCATTTGCTATAGACATTTGTTCTTGCAGCTGACCATGTGCAGGAGAATTTGCTCATGTTCCAGGAAAGGACAGCTGCACCACAAATTACCTTAAACCTCCTTGCTCCAGGGATTATCTGGGTACAGTGAAGTGTGTGTATCCTAGGGCAGGGGTCTTTTCTTACTATAAACAGAGTTATTAACCTCTTATTTACCAAATGTGTTTATAAACTCAGTAATGGAGACAGTTTGGATATCAGTAGTGACTTCTTCCTGGTAATAATTTCTTGGAAGGTCCATCTGTTTGCACTAACAGGCTGGTTTTCTTGATTACTTCTTTTTTTTCCATGAATTACATCTGCCACTAGCTACCTGTCCTTAGGGGACAAAATGCACCTGATGGCGATGACTGCATGCAGGACTGAGGGCTCCAGCCCCTCTTTGCCATGTTCCCTTCTTGGATCCTGCTGCAGTAAGCTCCCAGAAGCCTTCCAGCACCCTTATTAAGCTAACTCTGCAGTAATTACGCCAAGCATGTTTTGGCTGTCAGCATACTTATCTTGGTATTTACAGGAGATGAAGGAACATCATTAAAGCCAAAGACAACCCAAAGAAACATTTCCACCTCTAAATTTGCATGCATCACTCCAGCAACACTGCAGCCACAGAAATAAATTAAGTGCAGGCAGCAAGCACTGTTGTCAGCTGACTGCTGACTGTTCAGCATCAGGTGAGGAACCAGCCAAGGGAAAGGCAAAGCTGTGGATACAGGTCCGGTGAGATTACCAACTTTTCACAAATCTAAGTTATAATGAAGATGTAGCTCTATGGACCTTCAATCCTACATTCCAGCTATTTGAAATCAATTCCTTTAGTCATCTGTTTTTCTTCTTTTATATTTTACTTTAATGCAGACATTTTCGATGTAAAGAGGCATTTTACGTGTCTCTCATGTAAAACTGTCTTGCCTGCCTCTGGCTGAGATCCATCTACTACCTTTTCACTCCTGCTCTAAACCCTGTTCCTGCACTTTGACATGGCAGCAAATCCTCTGCTACTACAAGCAGCCCTATCCTTTTTCAAGAGCAGAAGTCCTGGCTCACTCCCCTCTAAGTTCTTCTCCTCTCTATTTAAAACATTGCAATAAATGAGAAGCTGACATATCTAACTCATGCACAAACATGCTCATTATACAAAACATGTACAAGTAATAAAGCTAAACCAAGAATTAAAATTAAAATAAAGCTAAACCAAGAATAAAAAAATGGAGAAAGGGACCTTAATGGGACCCCAGCCCAGAGAGTTGCCTGTCTTAACATCAACAATGCATTTGTGCAACTAAAATATGTATCTTCAGTCTAACTTCAAATGGGACTTGAGGGGAAATTTCATGCATTCTCCAGCTCTTCATTTGTAACTGGATGCCAATAAAAAGGTCTGGAAACACATATCAATTGAAAACCTGAACCACAAGATATACCATGGAAAAAAAAAACACCCTAAGCTAAATTTAATATACATTCATATCTTTTCATAGGCATCCCTCTTAGTGTGCCTATTAATCATTCTCATATTTTTTTAAGGACAGCTAAAATCTCATCTGTAGATACCAACAGACAGCCAAATACAGGATAGATTTAGGAAGACATTTTTAAATGCAGAAAGCACACTAGCAATATCCTCCTCAAAATCAGAAATTAGATTCCAGCTGTTAAGAGAAAAATTAATGACAGCTTATTTTTTAAAAAAAAACAAGCAGACAAAAAACCCCAAACTAGAAAACAAACCCCAAAGCAATCCTACTCATCTTCTACCAATGGAAAAAGCTGTCTAAAGCAGTTTTCAACATTTTTAATCACATTTTGATCCCTGATAAAAGTACTTGAGACCCTCCATATCCAGTGCCACAATGAGATTTGGCAACACGCTGACTGACCTGTGTGGAGCCAAACACTTCCTACACCCAGATAATCCTGTATTTAATTTTCAGGCCACTCTTCCATTCATAATACTCATTAACCATAACTTTGAGCTATTTACATACATCTCATAGTTTCACAATCTTACTTAATAAAAGTAAGGATATCACTACACATTAATTCATCAAAGCTTTTGCAAGTACAAGCTGTAGTCTCTTTCTAGGAAGTGTTTCCATTTGTTCCATAACTTTCACTCTGATTCCAAGTTGCATTATCACTGTGATGTTTTTATCTAGGACTTATATTGTATTACACTCCTAGGAGTCAAGGGTTAGATATTGCTGGGAAAACTATGCAATGCAAATTCCTGAAGTGTACTGGCAGCCCACAGCCACATCAAAACCAGTCTAAAAATAAGTCAATTTGCTTTGGTCCAAGTAAAAGAAAGCAAAGTACCAACACCAGCTCCTTCAAACAATCTTCCTTCCATGGTACCAAACAAGCCAGAATCACTATCTGCCAAAGAAGAAAGCACAAACCCTTGCTCTCTGGTATAGTAGTAACTTATGAGCTTGAAAGCATATTTGGAAATAAAAGGTCAGTTTTGCCTCTGATGTTAGAGTCTCAGTCTGTTTTTATGTCATCTCAGAGTCCTGCCTCTCAGCGTCTGAGGCTGTTCGTAGTGTCTGTAGGCCACATGTAAATTTCTCTCAAGAGAGCACAAAAACCAATCTGGAAACCAGTAGACCAGACCATTTCTTGGTCTCTTAAAAATATCCCAAGCCAAACCAAAACCAAACCAGACCCCCCAAAAAACAACCAACCCCAAATCAAACCATGTTTGTACTAGTATTCTTTTGTACCACATGAGCGAGAGAAAACTCTTCAATTTTTCTCATCACTGCTTTCCACTACAGCATTTAGAGAAGTCCAAGACACTGGGAGGCACCAGCCCCGTTAGCATTGCTTTGGAACAGTTTCCTTTTCACTGGGAAGTATGGAACAGGGAATATCTTCTGACCTGGAGAAGATGTACCCACCAAAAGATGTACCCACCAAAAGATGTACCCACCAAAAGATGTACCCTTGCCAAAACTGCCAACTCCATTCTTCTACCACCAGAGCCGAACATCTGCAAGGAGATCAATCTGTATCTATTCTGCCTTTTACATTTTAAAGCCTTTTTCTTCTTGGTTAAGCTGCATTGGTCTAACAGGGATCAGCCAGTGTTTCTCCAAAAAAAACCTCCAAAATTTTATCCTTACTGATTCAATACACACCATCAGCTGGGGATGAGGAAGAATTATCTGCAATCTGGCAGTCCTTTCCTGGTGGATCAGATGATTCAGAAAAGAAGTAGCATCTTATAATATAATGGATACATTTGAATTGGAATCAATCTTTATGCAATCTTCATGTACTGTAACTGTATATTCTCAGATTAAGTTTTCTGCATACTGCCCTTGTGAAAATATGTATTTCCACTTGTGCTGGAAATATTCATTGATCAGTCCACAGTTTCCCACAAGCCTCTGTGCTATAAAAAGCCTACATCTCTCATTCTGTCAGTCTCAGTTTCCCTTTCCCTCTGTACAAGAAAGGGCCCCCCAAACAGCTGGCACAGACTCCCATTTCCAGATACTGTATTTCCATACAAGGTCCCAAAAGCAGGGAGAGGGACAGAATGTCCTCAGGCTTCTGCAGGAAGGGGAAAGGCTGGATTTCTCCAAGGAACATATCATGTCTTCCACCCAAAGCAGAATGGGACATAAGACTTCAGCAGCTGGGGGGAAATCACTGTGCCTGAATGAGACTGGAAACCCAATGGAAAGGGTTTCACTTCCTAAAAAAGTCTTAGGAAGAAATAGAGATTATTTTTTCTCCCTCTCCTAGAGACTTTGGAGTTAAGAAGAAAACATTTGTTCAACTGGGATGACAAAGAGCCTGAAGTTCATGCTTTAGGTGCATTTGTTCCATTAACAGGCAGTTTCATATTGAAGAAGCAGAAGCTACAGAATATATAATGATTTTTATTCCCAGGAAGGAGCATCAGGATGTTAATGACCTTCACAGCTCTGGTGGAAGGCAGTGGGAGAGGCTCCTCACACGCACACCCACAGGGAGCAGGGCCCTCACACTCCAACTGGGGCAGCCAAGGGCAGAATTCACCTTTCTGATCTCCCTGTGGTTATCTCATGGACACGATGCAGCAAAACAGAAAAGGTGCCACTTACAGCTTCCAGAAGACCCATTTGAGGACAGCCTGAAGCACATCCCAGAGCCCATTTTGAAATCTTCACCTTTGGATTCACCAGCATCTGACAGGACCCCCCTAACTGTGGGAGCTCTGTGCAAAGCACACAAGATGCCAACGGGCTGTCCAATGACAACAGGGCATCCAAACCTTCACACCATATCCAGTATATTTCAGCCAGACAGATTGACTGGGGCTGTTTCTCCACATCTCTCAAAGAATTAAAGAAATCAAAATTATTGAATTCCACAGTGTTATTTATATTGTTCTCTATTACGACAGTAAAATGTGCTCCACTTGGTTTTTACTTCCTTTTAGTCTTGCTTAACATGCATTAGTTAAGGAAAGAAGGGACTGTCCCACTACAAAGCATCTGAAACCAGAAAAGAAATTCCTATCAAAATAGCATCTCTCAGCTTTTATCTCCTTGCCATCACTAGGTCTAAAACAAAGATCCATTTTTAAAGTGTTTAGACTCTCTGAAGAGAAAAAAAAAATAGGGCTGAAAGAGTTAAAGAGTTTATTGTGCTTTTACACATTTTAAGATATCATCTTTCTACAATGGCAGTAAAATCAGCATGTAGCCTTAATTTTCTATGGTTGAACCTTGAACGTGAATCATTATATTACAATGTACTTATTGATTTCAACAGGAAGAGGATTAAGCCCAGAAAATCAGGTTAGGAACCTGAGACTGGACTGAGGAAAATGGAATTTTTCTGGTACTAAAAACTTCTTATGTTATGTAAAATACATTAGAATTTTAAATATGAGATTTGGCCATTTGAAAAATATTCTTAACATCTTGAACTCAGCAGAGATGTGACAAGGTCAGTGAACTGAAAATCCAATTAGTAACCAGTGCTTTGAATAAATAACCTCTTACTACACATATTAGATGTCAATATCTGATTTTACCTACTTGCACAAACATACACATAAAATGAATGGTGCTTAAATGGAATATTGAACAGGTATAAAGAGAGAACATTTGTGAACACTGAGTGCTGTTTGTTGGTCACCAGTGTCACATTTAGCATTAGATATATGTATATAATATATATGCACATGGAAGATAGCGTAGATACACTTCAAGTACAACCAGGACATCAAATGGAAATTTATTTTTCAGTTTTCCTGTTTTCAGGAGCCTTTTCACTTACCAGTTTATTGGAAGTACCAGGCTAACTTAGCCATAGGTGCTTAATTTATGGGAGACCACATAACACAAATTTTGGCTGCACATACATTAACTCTCCATGCATTACTTGTGCTAGAGATGGTGGCAGCAGCCCACCCCTCACATAATTCACCCAGAAGCCTCTCTTGTAAAATTCTTATTTTGAAAGTTTACAGTTTAGACAAGCAAATAATTTTGACAGAAATTTTCTGTAACGGACATTGTCCTCCCTAAGTTTGCAGTGTGTGCTACCAAAGATCTCACATTTAAAAATAATTTCTCAATTGCTCTGGCTAAGGCTTTTCTTGTACAGAGAACAGCAGTATGTCAAAGACTGCTGCAAAGATCTTCAGCTGCTTTGAACTTCAAATGACCTGGTAACAAAAACAAGATCTGTAAGCGCTGAGCAAGTCACATACTTTGGTGAGTAAGCACACAACTCAGTGAAATTTCCAACTTTTTACAAATACTTAAATCAGAATAAGCTGTGCCAGAGGAGACGAAAAGTAATTTGTTAAACTTTAGCAGGAGACATGGATGCTGGTAGCACATTGATGCCAATCACTCCTATGGTACTTTCTCATTCTTATTTGAAGCAGTTTGGGGCAAATATAAAAGGCTAATAAAATATTTTGAGCTATACAAGGAGACGTGAACTAGATTATGAAAGTACTCAAAGTGGTAAACCTTTCATCAGGCAAGAGAAAAAAATGCGACAAGGATAGGAAATTAATCCAAATTCACAATCACAAGGCATCTCTCCCTGTGCTCCCCTTCCCTGAACACTGGTGCAGTTTGCTACCATCAGTAAATCATAGCATCACAGAATGGTTTGGGTTGGAAGGGATCATCTCATTCCAGCCTCCCTGCCATGGGACATCTATCACTCGACCAGGCTGCTCAGAGGCCCATCCCACCTGGCCTTGAACACTGCCAGGGATGGGGCAAGCATAGCTTCTCTGGGCAACCTGTGCCAGTGCCTCATCACCTTCACAGTAAGGAATTTCTTTCTAATATCTGATCTAAACTTACTCTCTTTCAGTTTGAAGCCATTACCCCTTGTCCTGTCCCTACATTCTCTCCCTCTCCATCTGTTTTGTAGGCTCCCTTCAGGTACTGAAAGATCACAATTAGGTCACAGATCAGATCTGTCTCTTTTCCAGGCTGAACAAACCAAATTCTCTCTGCCTTTCCTTGTGGAAGAGGTGCTCCATCCCCCTGATCATCTTGGTGGCCTCCTCTGGCCTCACCCCAACAGGTCCATGTCCTTCCTGTGCTGGGACCCCAGGGCTGGATGCAGCCCTGCAGGTGGGGTCTCACCAGAGCAGAGCAGAGGGGCAGAATCCCCTCCTTGCCCTGCTGCCCACGGGGCTCTGGATGCAGCCCAGGACACGTTTGGCTCTCTGGGCTGTGAGTGCCATGGCTGGGGCATGTCCAGCCTCTCACCCACAGCATCCCCATGTCCTTCTGGGCAGGGCTGCTCTCCATCCATTCATCCCCAGCCTGTGTTGATACCAGGGGTTGCCCTGACCCAGGTGCAGCATCAGCACTTGTCCTCATAAGGTTCCCATGGGCCAGCTTCTTGGGACTGCCCAGGTCCCTTTGGATGGTCTCCTGTCCTTCACGTGTGTCGACCACACCACTCAGCTTGATGTCATCTGCAAATTTGCTGAGGGTGCTTTGACCTATCCTCAGTGGGTCACAGGCTCTTCTTTGTCACCCCCATGTGTCCAGCTACGTGGCTCTCTACCAGCCCTCACACAGAGGTAGAAACAATTCTCTATTTCCAGCCCAGCAGTGCTTTGAGAGATCAAGGGAAATAGAGCTATGAGATTCATACTGCTTTAAAAAATACACAATGAGGGGTGGTGCAAGCCCGGGGAAAGTGATACTACCAGTACTCCAAGTCACTAGACAGAAGGAAGATTTCTTGTTAAGCTGCAAAACTTGTCTTGTAAAAGAGCAGATGGCACTAAGTTGGCACAGATGGCATGAAATCATTTAGGGTAAATTGCAGTCTAAGGTAAATCTGCACAAATACTTTAATTCTAATAATTCCACTGTTAATGGAGTTAATTGTATGGTCACTTGGGAACAAGCCATTTGCACTGAATTCGAAAGTTAAAAATTGCTGTATGGGAATAAGCAAACACTTCCACCACCCGCTTCCACCAAGTAATTTCCAAGCCTTTCCAAAGTTAAATTAGCTATTAAACCAACAAACCCACACTTTTCTTTGCGTTTTGGCTCTCCAAGCTTAAAATTTTTCCAAATAATGTAGTGACATGTTTCCAAAGCTCTAAGGCACTGTATTTCACTTGGGAGCAGACACAGGATAGTGCTAGAGGAACATCAGAGAAGGCAAGAGCCATGAGCACCCCAGCACCTCTGTGCTAGCTCCAACGTAGCCAGAAAGGAGCAGAGTGTGGATCAGGAATGTTGATACCCAACTTGGGGCACCTACTATCAAAATGAAGCTTGATGCAGAGAGCAGAATATCCCAGCTGCACAAAGGTGACACCCAGGGGATCTCATCTCTGGGCACAACCACCACACTCTCCCTGCCAGCAGCAAGGCTTCCACTCAAGGTAAAAGGCAGCAATAACAGAGTTTGTCACCCATTACTCAGTCATGCATGAAGTGGAGCATCTGAAAAATGTTGCTGCATTCTGGAAACATACTGCTTTTATTTGATATTGCTGTATAAGCATCAAACTATTTTGTTTTAAAAGCCATGGTAAATTTATGAATGAAACTGTGCAAGAGGGATTTAATGAGAGATCCATAGCAAGTGTTCGGTGGTCTGGAAGTTGCCTGCCACCAGGGTAGCATGAAATCATTTGATAATTAGACCATGGCCACGCAGGATTAGCATACCTTAAAAATAGAGGGCTGCATTATTTTTTATTTATATAACAGATGGATATGTTAAAAGGTCATGCATTTTTTAACGAATGCAACATCACGCCAGTGTTGACAGAAGATTTGGAAGTGCTACAGTATTGCCAAATCTAAAGCCTAAAAATGATACCTTCCCTTCCCTCTGTGTTCCAATCTTGGAGCCAACAAAAAAATGTGCAAATGCTGTAAATGTCCTTCCAGAGATCAGCTTAAATACAGCATTTATAGGGCACTGGGTGATATTTTCTTTCATTTCATGTCAGTTATAGGTTATTACAAGACTCTCATTATTAGGGCTACCTGAAGGCCCCAGACTCCTCCTTTAGCCTTATGACACATCAATAAGATAGGAGAGAAACTTCTATTACCTGCAGTAATCCTACACAAGGATCAAGCCCATTGCCATCGGTAACCACAGAACATGTCAGTTTTCCTTTATTATCAAGGGAAGGACTTTTTTCCCACCTCCAATGCTGAGAATCCCAAGAGGCTCCCTTAGGTACTGACTCCCACTTTCCCTTGTGCAACAACTTCACGATAATTGGGCTTGCCAGTCTAATCTGAAGAGAAAAAATTCTAGATGTTTTCATTAAAACGTGATTCCTCCTCTCCTTTATACTGCTCTTCCAGAGCAGAAATGAAAAGGGTAAAAGTCAGGATCTAAGATATTGGTATTTCAACTAAATATTTGAAAATAAGGAAGTTGCCAGAAAACCATTTTTAAGATTTTAACCAAATGTGGTTGGTTGTTCTTTGACAGTTGTCCCAAGTAGATACAATAAGCAAACAATTTATTTCTATTTCCTAGAAGGGTTTCACTATTTTCTGAAGAATCACATTACCTTAAATATCTTGGAAGCCAAAAGCTTAGAAAGCAAGATCACAAACCACCTGCAGATCTCAAGCCAACATCTACATAATGAAAGGTCTATAAAACAGAAATATGCTAAAATTCACTCAACTTACAGATCTTTTCCAGCTAATAGAAGACATTATCATGGAAATAAACACATGACATCTTTGCAAATTCAGCTGTGCTTTTCCATCTTGACGGTTTGGCTGATGATGATGTCTGTCTTCAGCTCTGGAGATACAGGGATAGTTCAATAGCTGTTATACAAAATAAGTATATTTGGAAACATACAGGAAACACCAAACAAGACAAATGACACTCAGCTCAGCTTCATGGAAACCAAATATTACCATTAATCACCTCATATGAGGTGGTCAGATAGGTCAGATAAGATATGCCACAATCACTATCAGCATAGCTGACTGTTGGGCCTCTTGAATTATCTTTAACCATTAAAGGTGAATTTATTTCCAACTAGTTTTAATAGTCCAAAAGCGAATTACCCAACCTTATTTTACCACCCAGGTTCTCTCCATAGTGAAAAGCAAAGATGGTACATCTGGAGGATAAATCACCATATCAATCTCAGACACTTATTTTAGGATGGGCTGAGTCACTCCCTGGATGCAGCTCTCTTTGGTGATGGATGAAGCCTGGGCACCTGAGTTAATTCAGATATCCATGTTATAAACAGCTGATGTGAAGTGACATGATCAAAGCCTTGGTCAGAAGGCCATGCAGAAAGCAGATCTGAGGGGATGGCAGTCTGTCAGGTACTATTTCTGAAGAGGTCAGATGTCTTCATTGCACTAAGAGGGGATTTTTCCCAAAAATCACCATCTGCATAGCAGCTGTTACCTCGTTTTAATTATTCATAGCTAGCCACTTGTACGGGGGAAGAGAGATGGTAGTGTGGGCAGAGATTAAGAGTGAGGGCAAAATTTTTTGAATTATTTTGGTCTGACTTCATACTTGAGAGCTGTCTGAGGGGGTGTAAGTTATTTAACTTGTGACTAATAGTTCACATTAAACTGCAGCCCAGTAGATGCCAATATCTCAGATTAATTTACCAAACCACCAGGCAGCCCTATCACTAATTAGAGGAAGCATTACTCAAGAGGCCATTATCCTGAGTCCAGATCATGTACTAATAAACCCAGAGAGCGAGCATTTAGAAAACACACTTGATATCATTATATTTCTTCTTAAAGGCCTTTCTCAAGGGCCAATATCCATAATATTCAAGATTCCAGCTGCCAAATCTCTTATTTTCCCATGAATCAAGGCTGGGTAAGCTTGCTCGAGGTAATGCAAATAAAATGATTTTTAAATGAGATGAAAATGGGCAATCAGCTCTGTAACAACCAAGCAATATTTCCATATTCAAACACAAAACATTTTATTCAAAGACGGAAAAGCACCTAGCATTAGAAAGATTTCAGTTCTTAAACAGAATGAAACACAAGCCTGTGATGTTTCCCTCCCAACACTAGGAATCAGTTTTGTGAAGAACCTCCATGCACGCAAACACCTGTGAGGAGAACAAGGTTATTGGGGTGGAACAAAGTTCTGAGACTTTCAAGGAAATGTTAACAAGCCTCAGTTTCAGCAGGTCAGTTTCAAGCAAAGGACTTAATAAAAAGAAAATAAAATTGTTTTAGGACTTAGTCACTGTTACAAGCCCAAGTACCTCCAGCATGGAAGGGCCAGATGAAACCCACATCGAGGTCCCTTTGGTTCCCAAAGATGTGGAAGTACAAATAGGGCACATCTTTTTCCGGCTGAGCTGCTTTGTGCAAATGCAGTGTAAGGTAAATACACGGTAAGGGCCTGGGAGGCTTGGAACAAACACAGATAAGCTGAGGATGCGTAAAGGAAATTAACACGGAGGCAGGATTAAAGTAGCTTCCCCTGCCACATCAGAGGCAAGTTTGAATCTTTCTCCTTGTTTCTCCCAGCATAAGCCTAACGTTTGCAAGAGCAGAAGTAGGGTCTTACCATGATGTTTATTATTTTACTGCTGAAGTAGCAGCAGCAGCCATTTGATTATGGTTACCAGACACAACTGTCAGCTTTCTGCCCTCACTGCCTGCACTAACTTTTCAATCAAGAGCTGAAAGTTTGGATCTTAAATGCTTTTCAGAGTTACTGCCTTGAGCTGCTAGAAACAATGAGCTCTCTGCTCAAGTGGCAAGAGGATGGACCACACTGCAGCAGAGGGAAAAATGTTGGTAAGCCTAATTCTTGATCTGGTTCTGTCCCTCATGGTGGTGTTTGGCACTTCACAACAAATATCATGTTGGTTGAGAGCAAAAGAAATCTCTCTTCTTATTAATTCCAGCCCTCTAGGATGGCATCTGCCAGCTGGTAAACTAAGGAAGGTTGCACTTCTCCTTTGAAAATGCCAAAGCATGAATTTTAAGCCTGTGGCATCAAGGATTTAACTTTGCTCAATGCCTTATAAACAGCATTTTTTCCCCCCTGGATTTCCAAAGGATGGGATTCTCTCAATTTCTGCCCCTTCTTGCTACTTAGAAGACAGCTTTGAATAAGGAACATGATCTGCAAAGTGAGCAGGGACTGCACAAATAAAAAGTAGAGCTTAAAGACACATTTGGCCCTAGGTACTGAAGGATGATCACTACACAACAATTACAGTCTACGCACTGCAGTCAAACTGAAGGTTAATTTAGAAAAAAATATGGACAGGGAATGTGCAGAAATTCACCTTCTTTTTCCCGTTCTTCCAGGACAAACAGTCTGACAGTGTCAAAGTTATGTTGTTACAGTTTGATGAACAACTGTTTTCAAATTTTTGTTTTGAATTAAATTATGTAGATGAACTTTGCATTTCTGAGGCTGAAAGTCAACTGTGATGAAATCAGAAAAATGCGTAGATTTTTAAAAATCCTTAAGCAAGTCTTCCTCCTTGATGTACTACTTGTGATATCACCAAACCCTAAAACTACGCATGTGCACACCACTGAAGAAAAATATTAGTAAATATAGTGTGTTTCATGACATGGCAATAAGCTGCTCTAGCAATGATAGCAAAATGAATTGTAACAAAATAGGACTTCCTGTTGTTTATTAGATATTTTAAGAATGACATGTACAATATACAAAATATCAAAAATGTTCATGATTGATTTTAACAATGCATTTTACTTTGCATTTACTCCAGACAAGCAGCTGCCGAAGAAGGTATACTAAGATCTATTTACTCTTACAGATCTCAAGTGTATCACTGCATACTAGCTATGATTTTAGTCTACAAAACAAAAGCTACTGAATTTTTGCTTAATCTCAATGGCATTTGTTAAAGAGCAGAATAGTAACATTAGCTTAGAGAAGAAAAAAATTAGTTCATTACAAAAAAAAATTTAATTTTTCAAGTTCATTAAAATTGTTTTGAAATTGCAAACCTTACAATTGTACATTTTGAATTTCAAGCACTTACCATAAGAAGTTGCATCTACTATACAGGTGACAAAGATTTTCAATTCTGTTTTTCTTTGAGGCAGATATATAATCTTCATTTTCTTTCTCCTAATGAACTTTCACATCTTTAAAATTAGTGTTAAACAATGTTCATTCTCCTAAAGAGACAACTTAAGTATGGTTCATTTTGTAAGATGAAAGTTTTCATTTAAGTTATATCTATATAAAGGAATATAAAAATGTTTTTAGTTTTTCAATCTGTGTATTTTCAGTTTATGTCATATCGTTTAGCAGAAAGATAAACTGACTAATGGCTAATCTAGACAGCCTAAAGAGAGCAGATCTGTTCCATAAACACATGCTTGCCATAATGCTTTTCACTACAATATAAAATACACTAGAAAAACAGAAATGATTCCCAGGGAATATTACATACAGTTATCACTATGAGTAATGTTTCCCTGACTAAAAAAAAAAAAAAAATCCTAAATTGAATTTCTTATACATGCTCTACTTAGCAACAGGAATATGATTTAAACTGAAAATTCTTCTCATATTGTCCAAAGAATAATTCTTAATAGGCATTAAACATACTTGCACAACTGCAATGCTTTCAAAACAGTGACCTGCTGCCAGGTAAGTCTGGCAACGATGTAAAACCAGAATGGGGGCTTGACAAAGAGTGGATCAGCCTTCCAGAACAAAACAGATGGTGTTCTTTGTCTTTAGATGCCCCTAATGTAAATCGCCTTTTATGTTGGCACATATCACAAGAACCCTTAAAACAATCCCTGTGAATGAAAATGAAGACAAATCAAAATATGAATGATGCAAAGCCACTCTTCAGAAATTTAGGACAGTCCAAATGTATTTGTGGTCTTCTGCAGTAAACTGGTGAAATTCATAGGATTGGCTATTATATTTTTAATAGATAAACTATTAGATAAAATTATGCTGTGAACAGCTGGGCTTGCTGTTTTCCTTTTTTTTTAAGACCATTGGCAAGAGCAATCTGTGGGCTCTTGGATGGAGTAGCTGACCCAGGTTGAATTGCTGGTGCAGTACAACTGCACAGTCCTTCTCTGCAGCCCCAGCTCCCTGCAGCACTTGCAGAACCTGGCGTAGGTGTTGATGTTGTAGTTGTAAATGCTGGCGGACGGGCACTTTCCGTCACACGACACGATGTTCACCTGGCAACACACACAGGCAGGAATTAACAGATGGGAGCAGGAAGGATAGTTAGGGGTTCTCTAGGAATCCTGAAGACATTAGACACCCAAATCCAATAGCAAAGCATTTTTCACTAAAAATGTGGACGTATTTCCTCTGTCCCCTTATGAAATCCCACTACATCTGGAAATAACCTCTGAAGTGCACTGCCCAGACAGGTCTCAGTTTTAATGCTAATGCTGACTTTTCTGTCCATTTCAGTAACAGATTTGCGCTATTTTAACAGATACAAAGAAGCAACTTCAGTTTTGAATTTTAAAGTATTCATAACAACCTTAGCTTGAACACAGCCCCAAATGTTCTTTCCACAACTCCCTACAGTATCCATTTCAGTGATACACTGATGCAGTGTTGCTATACTGGGGATCAGCAAGAAGGAATAAAAGAACAGGTCCTTTGGAAAGCTGAGGGGAATTACTACTAACGATACCAAATGTGTAATACAGACTGTAAGGCAGATAGGCTTAAGAAACTGATAATTTTTTTCAAATTTAATAGTCAGGATTTGTGTTTCTGTTCAGTGAAACACTGAGAATAAATTTCCTGGCTTCTCAACAGCTTACTCTACTAAATGTACTCTTGGAGTCATTTCAGAGGCTACAGCTGTTTCCCTGCTCTCTTTTATTACAGCTTTTCCAGGCGCTCTTGCACATCTCACGAGACGTCTGTCTGCACCCTTGCTGCTGCTCTCAGCCTCACTGCTCAGCAGGACATGGTGTCCTCCAAATCTAAATCCTTTGATAGACACACAGATAGTGCCTCATTCTTCCTTCACATTTTACAGTGTGCTCACACTGCTGCCTAAAAAAAGCTTTCAGGACCCAGGATTCCTTTCTTCATGACATTGGCATTTTAACACTGTCCCTGGGCAGATGAAACATTACACACACCTGCAGCCGTTTTAGCTGTAGAATATCTGTGCAGGGTTCAGTTATAATAGTTAATTTGCACAGACTAATTGCAGTATAGGGTGAAATGAGATTAAATCGACCTGCACCCGAATGCAGACAAAAAGAAGTAACAGCCTCCTTTTTTTACTATTGAGAAGATGACTGCTGAGAACATACCGAAGCATTAAAACAGCTCTGTGAAACACAGAAACCTCTGCCTCTGCAACAGAGGTGGAGACAATGGCCTTGTGGAATCTTACTTATTTCTTTTTTACATCTTTCTCTTCCTTTTTAACATCTCAGTTTTTCTCTTCTATGGAAAGAAATCGCAATAGCTATCTACGTACTGGGGTGTTACTCCTGCAGTCGTTCTTGCGGATGGTCATCCTAACAGTCACCTTCTTACAGAATTTTCCATCTTCCTTACCTGCAAAATGGGCGTAGATTGAAAAACATCAGCTCAAATTTCTAACATTTCAGAGACAAGAACACTCCTGACCATTTAATGGGTTCAAGAGACACAAAGAAGAAAATACCCAGTACATCACTGCGCATACAAAACTTTGGTGAAGTGACATTAGCTGTACATCGATCACTTTTAAAATTATTTCATTCATTAAAGTGTCTGTCTCTTTTTATATTTAATAACAACTATAAAAGGCTTACTCTTCACTCAGAAGCCTTTTATGAGTAAGTCCACTGTTTTCAAAACTTTTGTAAAATTGATCAAAGTCTCCTGTGAGAAGACTTGTTAATTAAACTTGTTAATGATACCAAATGGTATCATTATCAAAAGGTAAATTTGTTAATAAATTAAAGTGCATTTTCCATTAAATAAATACAACAAACTTGAATAGCAGCACTCGTGTTCCAGTGGTATAAACAGAATTTAAAATAAATACATCACAGAATACATAACAGGCCCTGATGAAGAACAGGGCTTCAGGGGGCTTTACATTTCTGTATATTTTTATTAAATCAAAGAACACCAGTGAACAAATGAAACTTTTTATTTTCATTTTCATTTACATTATTTCCACAATTTTTCTCATAGAAGTATGTACAAGGCACGTGGATCAAATAAAAGAGATCACAAGAAATCACGAAATTTAAATGAGTAGTTAAATTTAATTTAACAAGGGAATGCTGAACATTGGAAGAAAAACAAAGATGTTCAGTGTAAAGTTCAGTTGTAAGAGAACAGGAAGAACAGTATCTTCTGAGGATGATGCTCTCTGTGCTGATAAACCACATCACGTTGCAGATCTGTAAGAGAATGAACATTAGAAGAGCTTCCACTGTTTCACACCAGATTTTACACGCCGTGATGCAGCACCCAATGACTCTCCCCTTACAGAGTAACATTTTCTTTGAGCCAAGAAGTCCAAAGATGTTGACAAACGGGGAATACTGTTAGCTCCAGAAAAGCAAAGGCAATAAAGGATTCATTGGTTTGAGTAATACCCAATATTGAACTGTGACACAATTTAATTACATCTTGATGCACAATGTCCAGTTCCCTGCTCTGATCACTGTCAAACTAGTAATACTGCTTCTTAGAGAAACAGTTTTTAAATGTNCCATCCTACAACATGCCAGAAAGGACAGCAATAAATCTTCCTGGAAACAAAAACCTATAGATGGAAATGTCTGGCTACTGCTTGACTGTGACTGAATTATGTTTGCTTCCGAAAAACATAAATTGAGAATGAAGAAAAAAATAAACTTTTTAAAAAATCTCAACTCACCGTTATTTTGTGTTTTTCACAGTTCTTTTCATGGTTCTTTCTTCTTTTACATTATACATGGTGTGTAGGATGGAGAATTCAGTGCAGCTGTGACTATGACTTCATCCAGGCTACGGTGAAAGTATATCATATCTCATGCAAAACAAATACATAATGTATTTCCATGCCTGTATTTTAACACGCAATGCTTAATGAGCTTTACAACAAATATATGCTTACATGAAGAACCTCACAAAACATGGGAGCATTTTATATGTGTCATAATATAATGAGATTCTTTTGCACTATCTGTATGGTTGAAAATCCTTGCTTGGTTTTTTGGTTGATCCATAGCACTGTGGTCACTTAAAGGGACACCAAGGGAAAGAGAAATACAGATTTTGATTTAGTAGTCCTAGAATCATAAGTGTAGTTTAATGTAGGATGTATCACTCAGTGGTGTACAAAATTGCAGTCAACATAATTTCTCTTACAGAAATTTGGAGAGTTGTTTTCACAAAATAAATGCCAAAATAAGTATGCTACAATTCAAAGAATTAACATGCTTTATGAAAAAGAACAAATATAATCTCCAATTTTCACGGACTAAACACAGGCTTGCTGTTTTCAGTGTAGTGCCCTAACTATGGATGGGAAAACAATTACCTGCTTCTACTGTACATGGCACTGGAAGCAAAACTGTATGACAAAATGTGGTTTGCAAAAATGTGGCTGACATAACAAGCTTTAACAAGCAAAGCAATTAGTCTCTATGTTCTAGTGCACTGTAAACATGATGGAATTAGTTTACCCTTTTAAACACAGCAATTTGACACATGCAGCAAGCTAAAGACTATGCAAGTGCTTACTACCAACAGTACATTGTTGGCTGACAACAATGCACCGCCCACACAGTGCAAAGTGAAAACCAAACCAAAATGGGAGCCACTCTGAACAGCCATGAGCAGTTGTGCTACACTGCAGCTTTGCAATAATTGGGTAATGACAGGTCTGGTGTTCCTATCAGGGAGTACATTGTTGGAAATCAACAATGATGCTGTTCGGGTTGGTCCTACTTATTTCAGGAAAAGGTACCTGTGTGACAGCCAACATAGGCTGTAGGAGTGACTGGGCTAACAAGGAATGGGAGGAGCACTGACACTGAAGAACCTGGTAAGAATATTACACATTGAACAGAGCACATGTTACAGAGGATTTCCAGTAGTATGAAAACATTTGGGAGCTACTAGATTTTGGAAAACAGAATTCAGCTTTAAAATGTCCTTATATTACAGGATCACAGAATGGCTGAGGCTGGAAGAGACCTCTGGAGGTCATCTGGTCCTGCTTCCCTGCTCAGGCAGGGTTCATGGTTCCAGCAGCTGAGTACCACGTTCAGGAATTACTTGCATTGCTAAACCTCATGTGCAAACCAGTCAGAATCTGGTCTGTGTTGGTATAACCAAGCCAATCTGCTATCATGAGTTCAACAGGTGCTTTGGGGCTACTACAGAGAAATAGTGTAATTTCCTCTCTAGGTTTTGATGGAGCTCCTGGCTCTTAATTTTCAAGACCAATTAAAACTGAAAATAAAAATCCCAATTGTTTCTAATGGCAAAGTACTTCAAAAGGAAACAAAACACTGATAATCCTTCTCATAAAATGTCTCCAACAATTACAACTGACTGACAGCTCTCATGACAGGTTTGCTTGGAATCAGAACGAACCACATGATTCACAGAGGTTCTGTTTTGTGCACTAACAGGTGTGAAATCAAAACTCTAGGAATGTACTTGTAAATGCATCTCAGAAGTCACTGAGTTCTTCAAGGGTTTAATTTTACTTTGTGAGGCATGCCCCAGGTTAATTTACTTTTGTCTTTTAACAATTAAGGAATGTGGTTATAATCTTTCTCTAAGCCTAGCAGCAAGATCTTCTGCCCCATTGAAAAGCAGCTTAATGCAGGTTTAACTGCAATGTCTGATAATCAAAAACTGATCTCACAGTGCCTATGAAGAATTTGCCACAGAACTAGGTAGGACAAGTGCACAGGTCCATGAGAGGGAAAAAACTTGGATATTATCATTCCCTTGTGGTGGGAGCAGAGGAAAAAACCCAGATAAATCTTGCACAGTTTCCATAAACTTTTTACTACAAAAGGTAATACGAGTCAGCAGCACCAAAAGGTACCTCCCAGCTGGCAGCACACAACCCACTGCAGTAACTGTGCACATGGTACCACGTCAGGTAGTCACAGCTGTGCAAGCTCCATCCCACCCAGCAGGAAGTAACAGCTCTCTCCCACACTTCCAGGTCACTATTTCAGCCACTTATGCTAATTAAGTCAGATTTTTGTACTTTTAATTATTATACCGCCCAGTACAAAAATCTCCTTTTCAGTTGCTTCTCGTAGTATCAACTTCAGCCTAAGGCCTTTGTGAAATCAGCCCAAATGTTCCAGCTATGTGAAAAGCTACATGCATTGTACAAATGCGTTAAGAAAAAAAAAGGTTTTTTTCTTGATTTCTATTAAGACATAGTATCTTTCAAACCTATTCTGTAGAGAATTTTTATTCCTTTTTTTCCCCCCAGAGAATCTTTTTTAGCTCTCACAGATAATCAAGAAAGGGGGAATTTTTATATTGTAGAATCTTTTAAAAGATACTGCCTGAAGGTTTCTTTACTGCCTATTACTTACTATATTTATTATTTACAGAATTAACTTACAAACCACATAGATCAATCTTCATTTTTACAAAATATGAAGATATTAATGTAGATGAAGCATTGCTTTAAGGTGCCTTCTAAAATACAGTACCTTTTATTTTACTAAATGCAGTACCTAAAATTTTGAGGAGTTTTACACAAGAACTACAAAATACTCAAGGTAGGAATTTCAGTGACCTGACCAGCTACAATCACTACCATTGGAGTAAATGTTTCCATGTTGAAGTGTTTTCTTTTGATTTAACTCCACTATTTTTAGTGTTAATTACATGAGTAAACCTAGCAAAAGCACAGCCTTTGAGATGTGAATCAATCTTTCATATGGGAAATAATCCACTTCATTCATAAGGTAACAGATCAGAGAGACTTGTGAGGCAGGAATTGTCAATAATCACTTACATGTTTTGCAGCATCCTTCTAAGAATGGCACAACATAGCCTCCAACCTGAACAAGAGATACAATAAAGAGGAAAAACTTCATTTTTTTCAAGCATTCATTCCCATGTATCTGCACTATTAGAAGTATCTCTCAGATAAAGCTCTTCATCATTGTTCAGGGAAGTGCAATGGTCTGGTGAATGGATGAAGGTTTGGCTACGAAACTGAGACAGCTCTGAAGAACCAAGCCACTGCTGTTTGTGAGGAAGAACTACAGCCACTCACTATTTCAGGACTGTTCCCTGCTTGTGTAGCAGCATCCACTAAGGAAACTATCTTTCTATCCACATGTAAATGTAGAATTACAGAGAGCAGTAAGGGAATTCTGCTTGCCTCCATTTCCTGGCACTTAATATAATCTCATTTTGCAAACTCAAATACAACTTTTGTTCTTGCTCTGAAACTAGTTGATAGAACTTCATGTGTCACTGATGAAAAGATGTGCTTGATTTTCAGACAAGCTTGCTTTTTTCCCAATGTTTTTGATCGTTGTTCTGAATCACATTGCTATACATCGAAAATGTTAGAAAGAGGAGGTCCGGCCCAGAAAAGCATCCAAGTTCAGACAGTTGTATGAAGACTAGTTTGCTATTACAAACCCCAATTAAAAAAAATAAATTATTCTAAGAAGCGGAAGAGGTGTGTCCAGCTGTGCAACTCAGCAGCCTGGTGGCACAGTAGTCTGGTGTGTGGTTATACCTCTTACCTTTAAAGGTCTGGGAAAAAATACAGGCACTACAAAAATTAATAATTTCTCCCTTCTTGAGGTAAAAGCATCTTTTGTCAGAGTTAAATCTTTTCATGCAAACATAAATCACAGCTGGAATGCAAACACTGTCTTGTACACTGACCTTCACACATTCAGTTTCATTAAAGGGTGGGCATCCAACTGCAGAGGAAACCAGAACTGGTCCTATTGCTGTGTTGGTGCATTCATATCTGATGCAGTTTGAAATCCAAACAGCACCGGGCTGTCAAAAATTTTAAAGCAGAAACTTTACTCAGCACAAACAGTATTTCAAGTACTAATTAAACAATTTCATTGAATGAGATCTCACTTGAATCAACAGTAATACAGCAAAATATAATTTAGATGCATATTCAAGTTCTGTTCAAGTACCGCACTTGGAAGTCCAATAAAAAATACATAATGTTGAGCAGGTTCTAAAGTAGTCCAGTTGATGGTAATTCTGTCATATATATCAGAATCCTTGAATTTTTATTGACAGTTACATGGCTGACTTTCCAAGAAATTCACGTTGTGTACATGCAAAACTATTCACAGTATTTGGCCAAATAAAGCTCTTTTCTGCACGTTTTATACAGCAAGATACGTACAGTATTTCATTTTTTTTGTTTGCTTCTAAATATTTTGAGGGAATAAAATATGCAAACTCACCTTAAAACTGGTAACTGTGCCATTGCTGAAAGTATGGAGACACGACAAGTTCTTGCAGCTACCACAGCAAGTTGTTAAATCATTTGGAGGCTGATAGACTTGGTTCTGCCAAAATCAAACAGATTCTTCCTTGTGGGAGACGTTTTACTCGATGTTTTGCAGTTTTACTATTGTAATGGGCAGATTTTTTTTCAGGTATCTGATTTTAGAGATTTTTT
>WAAE01020241.1:680748-728787 GCA_013400495.1 Nicator chloris | reverse complement strand
TCTGCATTTCACTGTGTTCAGCTGCTGCACTCATGAACGATGAGATACTTACCACCAGTTGGCAATACAAAGTTGGCATCAAAATTGTATGAGACTTTCCAATAATTTTCTGAATTGTCTTTAAAATGTTGTTTTATAATTGGTTCAAATTTGGGCTTAGGAGATCAAGGGTAAAACGTCTATTTTGAGCTCACAGTTACTATGTGGTTTTGGAAAACAAAACAAAACAAAGGATCTATTTGAAAATATTCTCCTTTAATCTGTGTCAGCAGTAAGGGATCAATACCAAGTTGTACAAAGCAAGAAGAACCATTATCTTGCTACGGGTGTATAAACTGGTCTTGTAGTGATATCCTCCCATCTACAGCATATATTGAAAATGTTAAAGGTGAGCAAGCTGAGCTCAAGTCTGCTAGACTTTGTCTATTCATTTTATTAATTAACTCCTGTAGGCTATTATTTTTTCTTTTGTATTTGAACAGAACCAGAACTAGAGGGTATATTTTATAATATGTACTATAAGAATGAACAAATTAAATTAAAATTTTGTTTCACTGGTTTTGCTTTCTAGGTACCCTAACCACCAATCTATTTAAAGGAGATTACCAAGCTTGAGGTGAGAATTTTACCAAATAATACAGACTTCCTTTATTTTCTTGGCGTTAAGTGTCCAGGGCTTCTTAGTCTTACTTTGTCTTACATATTTGAAAGTTTTAGTTTTATTGGCCAGCAGAATACGATTTGATTTAACATGTTTTACTTCTATATGGCATTGAGAGGACTGGAGTCTTAAAACAAATTTATAAATGAGCACCATTTCTATGGGAAGCAGATTTGGGATAAACTTTTATTCTGGCAAAAGTATGCCTGTCCACTTTTCACATAGCTCATGTATAAATTGTGGATCTGCCTTAACTGTGTTTAAAAAAATGACAGATTTTTAAATATAAAAACAAAACATTCAGAAGCAGCTTTAGATATCATTTGGTATTTCCCTTATTTGTTGCACAACTGAAATAATGACATGAAATGATTTAGCAGTCTGTGATTACTGCAAACAATGGAAGGAGATTGTTTATCTGCTTTTTTTCACAATGACATGTGAATCCTATGCGGTTGACGACTGATGTTAGTCATGAAATCACTTCTCCCTTAGTTTATTCAANAGGAACAAAACCAACAGAAGTAATGTGCATGATATTTAGTGATTGCTGCTGTCTGAAGATTCTGCCTGAGTCTCTTTCCTCATCTCTCTCTTCTCTGTGCCCTGTCTCTGTCAAAAGCCAGAAGCAGATGCTGAGGGAAGAGAGAAAATGCAGACAAGCACAGGTGCTACCCCACACATCCCCTCATGCCTCTACTGTTTGCTGTTTCCACCATTGTCCCCTTTGGGATCTCCCCTGCAGAATTAATTCTGCACACTGCAGTCTCTATCCTTCTCTTTCAAAATGCAGTCACCTATGAATTCTCTTCTATAACTGGACAATTTTAGTGACCCCAAATGAGACAACTGTAATTTTATGAGCTTGATCTGGTTAGCACTCATGAATTTACTCCTGGGATGTTTCTAGTATCCTGGTATAATCTGATGACCATTAGGAGAGCATTTGTTGCTTGGACTGACTTGCCAAGCATGGTAGAGATACACATCCTAGCTAGATGCTCTGAATGCTCATCTCTCTTTTGTTTAAAGTGTTTAGCCAACTCAATTCTACTACTGAAGAAAATTGAAAATGCACCAATTCCCTGTCATCAAATGAAGATGAATGCATTTGCTTGTCATAAGGCAAAAAAACTTCAAGCAGGGTGTTACTGTAAGCTGGTGCTGGTAGCAGACCACATGAGACACTTCTTCCTCTATAATGTTTATCTCTTTCTCTATGTCAGTTCCACTTATCAGTGAAAGAAAATGGGAGTGGTGGAGATGGTGGTGGTGGGCATTTCAGTAGATGGACCATAGGCCTTACTGCAGTAACCACTCTGTGTGATCCTTCAGAGTGGGAGTTGCACTCTGGCCAAAGGTGCATCAAGGTGTGCAGAGCTCCTTGTAAGACTCTCTTTGTTACATCCAGACTTAGAGCTCCTGCTCTATGTCTGAATGTCAGTGTATATAGACCTGAGGCACACCTGAGGCCCAGAATCTGCACGGAGACTTGTAACTTGGAGATACAATCTTCAGTTCACTGCAATGGAATTTGCAAGGCAAGTAGCAAAGGGTGGCTTAGTCTCATCTTGTACTGAGTATGTACTGCCAAGGGAGGAATGGAGGACAAGCATTGCTCTTTAAGCCAAGAGATTATGCCCTGGCTAACTGCATTTAATCAAAGTTCAGCATTGCTTAAAATGGAAAAAGCCCTTTTGTGCCAGGGAGATGGTATCGTATCTCCTGGTACATATCTAATCCTACTGCTAGGTCCCTTGTTTTTTGTTTCAAATTGCTAATGAAATCAAAGCATATGCAGGGCCTATCCAGGGAGTGGCTTATTTTGTGTAGCTGAAGAACAATCACAAGACAATTTTCTAAAAACAATAGGAGATGAAAGAGGAAGTTTAAACCACTTCCCAGTTGAGAAAACACAATTGTGCTGATTCACATCTGTACAGTATGATAGGGTTTTTTTCTTTTGCCCAGTTGTTCTCAGATTGCCAAGATTGTATTAATATGAGAGTGCAATAGGACACTCCCAGATGTAAACCCAGTAATAAAACACAAATTCTTGAACTATAATTATCTCTTCAAATTTCATCTTAGATTTCAGTTTTTAGCTTCCTTTCCTGCCATTGTACAAATTCGCTGGTGTTATTCAGTGATGCTTGGACAGAAACACCACATTTACTGGCGTGCCACAAATTCTGAAAGAGTGTATCAACAATAGCATAGATACCATTCATAATTCACCCTTGCAGGATGTGAATGTTTTACTGAAATCACCTCTTAGCTAGGTACATTGCAAACCGCAACTAGAAGGGGGACGTTTTGGCCTTCCTAAGTTAGTTCTTGAGTCCTTTGTAAAAGCAACTGCTGGCCAAACCTTGCCCTTTTAACCTAAGGAGATATGTCACAAAAAGAGAGTTCAAGATGTAATAAAAGTAGCACTTTCTGTATGAGATATACCCTCCATAAAAGAGGAACTTCAGATATTTTTCCCATCCAATTTCGTAATACTGAATAAGAGGAGAAAAATTTTCAAATACATCTGACATATAAAGTAACTGAGATGATGTATAAGCTTTCAAGAAGCATTAGTTGACCGCTTAGGATTCAATGTATTTTGAAGGAAAAGCAGTCACCTACATTGTGATTTGCCTTTGTTGAAACAAGAAGTAAAAGGCCTCTTCACTCTACAGGGCACTACTGTTTAGTTTGGTTGAAGCACTTGCTCAGCTCCTGGTATTACTGGTGCAATATTGAGGAACAATAAAGAAAAGAATGCAAAGTGTGTCCTGTTTGCCAGAACTGGCAAGATTGACCATTTCCATCAGGAGTCCTGAGGAGCAGCTGAGTTACTTCAGCAATGGTGATTGTCTCTATGCAGGACAAAGTACCCCTTGAATATCCTCTGAGTAAGTAAGAGAGTCTCTTTTTGTACACTCTCTTGATCAGCTCCCTTGTTTTGCCCACTCATTTCACCCTCTGCCCTAGGTGACAGAACATAAACTCAAAATGATGGCTGTTACTTTGCACAGGTCTCACAGAGTCTAGAATTAATACCATAGTGCAGTTTACTGTGTCACTGGATAGTTCTTTGACTTTTCAACAACAATTTTGGGATGTAAGAATGGGCACAGACCTTAATCCTGTCCCTAAATGAGTCCTCTTTGGCTGTTATGTGCTTTCACAGTAGGACAGTGCATTTGGCTTTCTCTCAGTGCTGTGGGAATGTGGGAAGAAGAGTGGCAGAACATACTGTAGTGTGCAGGATCACATTAAGGGAATCTGCTTCCAGTCAAAAAGACCAGAAAAAATAGGGTCACATCCAAACAGGCCCAATGTGTAAAGCTTCAAAGTGATTACCAGCTGTCATTAATAATCTAACTTAGCTTAATGGTTCCTTATTTTTCACTAAAGTCAGGACTGTTTTCACAGATGGATCATGGTAGCAATAATTTGTAAAAAACCCCAACCTTGTAAAAAACCTTGTACTTCTCATTCCTTACTGGGGACTCAGATTCTTAAAAGACAATTTGGTGGGTGAGGGAGGTGCGATGTGTATGTGTTCTGGTTTTATTCAAATTATCAAGAAAATTAGGAAAAAAAATGACGTATTTTTTCATCTCTTTCTGAAAAAATCAGGGTTTATAGCTTCCTACTCTACTGTTTCTACAGCTGTGAGTTTTTAAATAGCCTTACATGCTGTGTGCTTGACTTGCACCTCATTGTATGTGCTAGCAATCCACATGGATGCTAATTAAAAGAATACAGACTGTGACCTATCAGTTTAGATCTTTGTTTGCATGTGTGTATATGCCTCTGATGCTTTTTTTACAAGATAGATGTGATTATTTTAAATAGGTTAAAAATTAAAATTTCTTCATGTGAAAATCAGGCTTTAAAAACTTTCTCATATCTTATTGTTTTCTTTTTGCATTATACCATGAGTGCAGAGATGTGGAAGCAAAAGGGAGTAGGACAGCTCAAAAATTAAGCAACAAAAGTCAATAATACCAAAATGATTCATTGATTTTAAGTATTTAAGTTGTAAATAATTCTATTGTAACTTTATGTAAACATTCAATTTAAATTTTAAATTAAATTATAATTTCTTGACACCTTTTGACAAGCTCTTAATAATGTACATATAGTATTTAAAATTATTATTTTAAAATAGCACTGTTTTGACACTTATCTGAATTCAATCACTGAATATCACAACATCTCAGCAATTAATGAAAATCTACAGAGACTGGAAGGTGGGACTGAAATAGTCCTTTCTGAGAGAAAATTTGAAAGCCATTGTATTGATTTCCATGGGGACTAGCAACAAAAATACTGGAAGTGAGCCTATTGAGGGAGTTTATGGCAAACATTTTCTTTAAAGTTTTTTAAAATTCATTTTAGTGTAATTTCAAAAGCCAAGCATAAAAATACACATTTCATAAGTGTGCAAATAAAAGAAATGCTTTGCATTTATTTTAAGCTACCTAGAAAGAGTTTAACAGTCACTTCAGGAAACTGAGAGTTTGTAGAGCTGCTACTCTTTTTGGTAGGCCTTTGAGGGTAAACATGAATCAGATTATACAACACAGAATATAAGTCTTCAGTAACTTGCAATATTTCATTCAGAAAAGATTTTTTTGGTTCATATCAGTAGGAATTACAGTAGATCTACAAGATGTGCACTATTATAATCCTGCAATATTATACAAGCTTGTATATTGTTATACCAAATGCTCAGAATAAAAGAGCAGTAGTATTGTTAGTTACTACTGTTCACTCAGCACACACTATTTATGTTCAAATGCTGCCAGATTGTACAATCTTGTGGCATAAATAGGGCCAAATTTAAGATTCAGCTCTAGCAAAATTAAGATTTGGGAATATTTCACTTTTCCAGAACTTCTGTAGAATTTGGAGGAGCCAGAATATCTTCTGGCAACTTAGATTCATCCTGACATAGAAATGATGTCATTGGCTTGAATCCTCAGAGAGGTTCAGTACTTCAAGCTGTACTAGTCCTGAGATTCCTTTACAAATTCCAGCTGTGCAGAGAGCTGGGAAAACAGTCTAGGAGTCCTGAGTCCTTCTTTGCCTGGAAATACATATCTCTCTGGGAAGATACATACATGTCACAGGTGTTAATCAAGATTTTAAATGCAAAAGGTTATTTGCGGGACCCTTTGGATGTTTCCAGTGTCTGTGTTTTTCTGTATCTCTGTGCTTCATCATGTGGGCAATCTTTTTTCTCTCTTGACTGAATTCCATCAAAATAAACAGAGCTGTCACTGGCCTTACAGTCCCTTTTCCTCCGCAGTGTTTATTCAAGCTAACAAATCCTGTACAATCTGAGTTGAAAGTTGGGAAGTGTTCTTGTCAGTCACTTGATCTCTGTTCTCAGACAAACTTCATCTAGACCCCAGGAGTGAAAATCAACAGTTATTGATCTTTTCAGGAGTCAGAATATTCTGCACCTTCTCCTGGATAAAATGGCTGTTGTGTATGTGATGTTGTGCTATTTCGAAGAGAGTATCTTTTTATAATCTCATCTAATTCTAGTATTGACCAACTAGCCCTAATGTAGCTGTTAATTTATGTGGTATTAGGGTAGAATGTTTTATGAGGGTCTTTCAATAAGGTATCCTGAAAATAGTTGCTGAAATGTATAATTAATATAATTTTATGGTTTACTGTCTTGTGTGCTTATTGTAGAAGAACCTGTTGTTTTTCTTAATTATAGTAATATCAAGTCCAAACTTTTTGAGTTTGGATAACAAGATTGTTTTTCTTACCCAGCTAGTGAGATACAGTAGTGAATAACCTCTCCTATTAGGACATAGATTCCCATGCTTGCTCTAAAACTCCTTGACAGTATTGCTCTTAAAAGCCTCCAACTACCCCGTTGGAGTGTCTGAGCAGGAAGGCAGTTGACTCCTCAGTAGAAAGAGCAAGCCTCTTTCAGGAGCTGATTCCAGCTTCAAGGAGGTTGAATTGCCCATGGATATGTCTCTCTCTTGTCACTGTTTTTGTAAAAGTCTCCCTTTTAGAATTACTCTTTTTGTAGTAAAAGCAGAGATAGAGCAATCGAACAGTCTGGGCTTTAGCCATAATGGTCTTCTGTTTGGACACTTCAGTTGTGATGTGTGCATTTCATGTTACTTTTTGGTTTTCTGCCTTGTTTTCTTATTTATAAGTAGTGCATGTAGTGCATCTCAGAAGGGTAGTGTTCAAAGTGTGAAGAAATTTCAGTTTCTTGGATGAAAGATCGTAAAAAATCATAAAGGAGTGTATTTAGCAGTTAAAGTCTACAGTTAGGCAGGAAAAAAACTTTATTTAAACTTTTGTTTGTGCAGTTTCATATAGCTATTGTAAACCCTACCTTTAAAGGGAGCTTCTTCGCTATTGATTTTATCTGAGTTTGATCAAATCCCAAGTGGTGAGCAAGCTATGAACACCTATGTTTTCATTATTTTCCTAGTTCCTTTTTAGCTTTCCAAACTTCTGTGATCTGAAAACTGAAGATGTAATTCTCTAAGTAAAAGGACTTTGAATTCCCATGTGGTCTGGAAACTGTGAAAAATGTGCAATATTTCAACCTATTTGCAAGACACTTAGAAAAATATTCAAAACTTCAGTAAAATTTTTTATGATCTGCTCTCTGTCTTCATCTCAGCCTTAGTTCTCAAATTCTCAGCTCATGTAGTAAGTCCTGCTGTCCTTAGTTCACTCTGTCTGAACTGGCCAAATTGCTACTCACAGCTATGGTCCTCCTGCTTGCAGAAGGGCTGAGGGACAGTGTCAAAGCCATTAGAGAACTCTGGTTTGCAATGACATTTTTATGGACTGTGGCACTTTATGACAGTGAGTCACATTGCTTGGGCTCTCCAGATGTGTGCAGATGTGTATTCTGCATTCTTGCATATATTTGCATGGCAATTTAACTGGGTTGCAGTAAGTTAGGCAGTGAGATTGTTGTCATTGCTTAGGTGATATGCTGTATCTCTCAGCAAACCCCAGTACTTCGGGAAGCATAGATTTCCCTTGACTGAGGTTCTAGGACTAGGGAAAAAAAGAATAACAATGCTGAGAAATGCCTAAGTACTGGTTTAGATCATTGTAATGTACTTTAGTTTTCTGGTCTAATCCAGGAGAGGGAGCTAACTTTCTAGCCATCACATCTGGCACACTGTGCTGCAGCAGTTTTTTCACTGTTGATATCCCATGTCTAAATGATTATTCACATATGCTGTCCCTGAAGGAGAGTCATCTTGGGAGTGCAAAACCACCCTCTCAAAACATTGGTTAGCTCTGTTCAGTGCAGTAAATATAATTGCATGACATATTCTTGACAGGGGAGTATTTATTGTTAATGTATTTTACTATAATTTAAACACTGTTGCACATTGTTTGCTCTCTTCGCCCACTCTTCTGCCTTTTGCCTATTAAGGAATATTAAGAGGATCTAATTTCATAGTTTCTCCACTGCAGCAAATGTTGCTCTCTGTGGCACTGTGGGAAAGCAGGGCAGCAAACACTCATCAGCACTGCATGCAGGTGTGTTTGCAAGCTCCTGGGCTTGTAGCCTGCTGCCAGCCTTGGTTGGTGTCCCAGGCACAGAGTGAATTGTGCATGAAGCAAGGAGCAATCACACCAACCCCTTCCAGTGATGGAAGCTGAGAAGCAGCTTATGGAGCCCAGGTACAGGAGCGTGTCCATGCCACTGGGCCCCCCTGCCCTGTGCCTCTACACTGACTCCTGCCTGCACAGCTGCTGTGTTGGTCAGCTGCAACTGCAGCACACAGACTGGGCTGACACAGGACAGAAACTATTCCTATTTATTGAAACAAGTTAATGAGTTAGAGAGGAGCACAAAAGAAAGAAGTGAGACAGGCCTGGGTGTTTTATGGGTCCACAGAGGGGAAATGTGCAGGCAATTGTGCAGAACAGCTGCCTATGGGCTGTCCTGGGGAATCATTGGTCCCAGGCTTGTGCCTGTGCTCGTGCACCTCCCACAGCCACACGTCCCCAAAACATGGGAAGGCTGACCTTGCTGTTCGGTGCTCCGGGGCACTCTGCCGGGGGCTGGCCCAGGCACTGATCTCTGGCCTTGGTGCCCCAGTTCCTTCCTGGGCAAGGAATACCTGCTGAGTCAGCAATCCCATGGTTGTCTTTCTCTCTCTTCTCTTTCTCCCTTAGCGCTCTCCTTTTTCTTCCCATTTCCTGTCTCTCACGCACAAGTTTTAGGCTGTAATTGTTAAACAGATGACTTTGAAAATCCACTATTCATTTAACAGAAAAGATGAGACATTAGAAAGAAAATTGAAAGAAAACCAAAGCACTGTTTTTGTTTTGTTTTGTTTTGTTTTTTGATGTGTGTCTGGATTACTTGATGAGTTTTATAACTTTGTGATTTTGGGTGCTTGAGGTTGGAGAAAAGTTGAACTGAGAAGAGTAGCCCTGAAACACTCTGCTGTCTGCACAGAGCCTGGCATCTCTGAAGGCATAAGCAACTGAGTGCAGAGCAAATGGAATCATTTTTCTGTGTTAGTTATTTTCATACAAAGGAACATGGGGATACATGGGGAAATTAATATGGAAAATAATCAATTTACCACATATTTAAATTGAACAGAACATGACAGTTCCAGGGAAAGGGAAAGAACTTTTTAAGCCTTTGAACATTTTTCATGTTTGTTTCACAATAGGCTGATGTTAGTAAACAAGTAAAACAAAAGACAAGATAAATTCTCCATGTCATGTTATCTAGCAACAAATTTTTATTCAGTTAATGACGAATAAGTAAACACTTTAGTAAGTAGGTAAAAGTAAGCAAGTTTCTCAACAGGGGACTTGAATATAGCAGCGTAGTATATTGGCACAGATGTGTGCATAAATTACATTAATTATGTAAACTTGAGCTATTTGTGGTGGGAAAATAAAAAGGAGAGCCATCAGTGCTGTCCACATCTTGAAATGATCCAACTTGTGACAGTAGTCAGTTCAAAAACACATCCCATGTCACTGGAAAATACTCAGTAATGCTGTAATAGTCCTCTTGAAAAGTGTAGCCATGAAAATTGGCCCTTTAAAACTTAGTGGATGTAATTGCAGCAAACAGTCTATTGAGCTATGTAGACCACTTTTTCTATTATCCATGAAGCTTGAGCTTTTTAAAAAATTATTTGTTTGGAATTAATGAATAGAGCGTGCAAGTGTATTTCAACCTTGAGAACAGTCTGCCATGGTTATTACTTTAGAATTCACTGTTCACACTCTGTAATTAGCTAAATAAGTCATGTGGGTTTGTTTAGCTGCAATTGGATTTCTCCCATATTTATGGTTTTCAAGAAAGCTGGACATATACTGAAGCAAATTTTGCCAGAGTGATCATGCAAATTTCAGAGTAAATTTCACATATTTAAATTAGAAGAGCAGAATAAAGAAACCAGCCTCTCATGTTTGCTGCTGTGACTTTTCATGTACAACTATAGATAGGGGATGTTTGCTGCCTGCCAGGGCAGGTGTCCTTTGTGGTACAAACCAGAACAATTCCCCCTCCAGTTAGAATGTCACAATTTGCAAATATTTTATCACTTACATCTGTTTCATGAAGCCAACATGATTACCCAGTTAATTGTTTGTCATGTTACGTTGAAGTTTGCGACAGACATCCTTTGCTGTGAAGCTTTTTCTCCGAGTGATGAACAGTAACAAAAACTGTTTCTTGTTGGAGCGTAACCATCAGAACTGTCCAGTACTGGAAATGCATGACCACCAGGGCCATTGCCTGTCACAGGGACTGGTTTGAGCGAGGCAGCACAGCCTGGCCCAGGTTTGTGAGTATCACTGCCTCGGTATTCTGCCCACTGCGGCACCGCTATGAGGCTAAATGGATATTTTCTCAACTCTTCCCAGTCACATAACTGGCCCTTTAAATTAGGCAACAGGATTCCAGACACCAGTTATGGCAAAAATGCACAATGTTCATCTCCATTATCTCTGTTATTTAAGGCTTTCAGAAAACCACTAACCTTCACTCCTACACTCAAACAAGCACACACTAGCACACAGAGTTAAGCCAACTTCTTAACTCCCAGTCATTAAGGATGTCAAAACATTCTGATATATGATGTAAACTTATTATGACTGGATTTTGTTTTTATTAATGTAAGGGCTAGGTTGTGAAGAACAGAAGATTTTTTAAGCCTCTTACTCCGTAGAGACAATGTGATTTGGTGGTTTAACATTGTAACATTTTAAAAGGGCTTGTTAAGCCCTAATCGGAGCACATTAAGCACTAGCATTTTTAAAGTGCATAATAAGACCTAAACATTTTAATAGCATATAAACCTGTAATATAAACCCAAAACAGTCACAGTGTTGTGTTTTTCCTATAACAAGTTCTAATGAGTAACTGATACTTTCAACAATGATTAGAAAGTTGAGGGTTCCTTGGTGTTCTTCCTGTTGAAAAAAAAAAATAAGTCAGGAAATTTTTGTATGAGAAAATTTTATTTGGAGTGAAATTCTAAAATTAATGCACGGAAAAATTTGCTGTAAGAGTTGCCATAGTTAAATGTTAACAAATAAAGTATATTGCTACAGAAAAGGTTTGGTTTCAGTAAAACAATGTTTTGTACTAGGAAAATGTTTTTGCCTGAGAAGTTTTACTCATATCTGATAATTTTGGAGTTTTTTGCCAATGAGGACTGTGGAATGGGCTCTTGCCAGTGGACAAAGTTCACGGAAGATCTGTGGGGTTTTTGTATTTATTTAGTAAGTTAGTTAGTTAATTTTCGGTATAATCTTCTGCATGGGATTCCAGGAAAGAGGTAGGAGTTCATTGATACTGGGGCCCAGCAATTTCCTTTAATAAAAATTAAAACCAAAACAAAACAAAACCAAAAACAATGTATCTTGTGAGCGTCTCTTCTTAATTGGTTTGGAACCTCTTGATGAGTGATTCCGGGCTCACCTTCCCTGCAGGGAGTTGAGCACACCACTTCTGCACGTCCTAACCCCTCCCAGGTTATGGTAAGGCATTCTGTGCCCCCTTTTGGATATTCCATCTTTGCTGTGGTGTTTGGGGGGACATTGTGGCTCAGTCATTCCATGTTAGGTTTGATTGCAGCTGCTCCTGCTTTTCTATAGTGGCTGAGACCCCAGCACCTTCCACAGTGATGGCAGGAAGAATGCCTTTGGAAAAGCTTTTATAAAATGACCTGGGAGATAGCTGGGTAAAGCTGAGTCAAAGCTGTCCATGTAGTACTTTACTAAAGCTACAGCTTCCCTTGATGTGGACAGTCACAATAATGTGGAAATACACTTGCAGATTTAGTCCATAAGCTGTTGTATCTGTGCAATTGCCTCTGCATGGCAAACCTGTTACCATGAGAGGCCAAGACATCTCAATTTAGTGGCCTGAAGATGAACCCCTCCTGGAAGCTGTCCATTGCTGTGCTGTTGCTGCAGTGCAGCACTGCCTCTCGATGGCTGCCTGGATGGTGGGCAGTGAGCAGGCTTTGGACTCCAGCTCCAGGATGGGTCTGGACAGGTGAGGAGTCCCACAGTAGCTCTATCTGGAGAACTGGCATATGTTTGGTGTTCATAAAAAATGCCTCCTCTCTGAGAAGGCAGCTTCTGGAGTAAACATTTTTGATGTGAGGAGGGCTGCCGAGGGGACCTTCAAAGCAAGCACAGGGCCCCATGGCATGTGCACAGCAGGGCCTTGACTTCCACTTAGATTTTTCTCCAGCAGCTGGGGAAAAGCTGTGTGATGCAAGAGCAGCAAGGGGCTTGTCTGCAAATGAACCATGTTCAGATCGAATTAATTGTGAAAAGAGACTAAGGGAGCATTGTGGATTTTGCCTTGTATCTGGGTACTGTTACTCTGATACAAAAATGACTTTTTGTTTGTTTGCTTGTCTGTTTGTTTATTTATCTCATGCAGTAGTTGGAAGTAGTTAAAACATAAAAGCCCATGCTTATTCTGGAATAAGAGTGATTACAGGGAGGAAGAAGTAATTCTAATATAACTACAGAGGTTTAACTATAGCACTGCAATTTTAGCTAGGAGAGGATTTCTATGGAGACAAGCTCCAGTCACAGAAACACAATCTTAAAACACTGTTGACCTCATCCATAGAAATAACTCTGTGTAGTCTCAGGCCAATGACTCTTTACTTTTAGTAAATACCTTGAGTCAGTAAAAGAACAAGGTTTCATATTTGCATGACAGTATTCTGACATCAGCATGACTGATGTCCTGCAAAACATGGGACCTCTGAGGTGGATGAAGCAGGGCTGAGGATGGGTTGCTATACTGATGCTGTTGTATCCATGATTTGGGGAATGATACACAGGATGTTCTTCAGGTCTTTAGCTCCATGACAAGCAGAAGAACAGAGGGGGAAAACAGTACAAAACACCTGCCCAGAGAGTTACGCTTGAGGCTATGTCTAGGAAGGTCGGGCTCTCCATTCTGTTTCTCCCCAAAACCTTTCCTCAAACTTGTCAGTTTTATCTGTTTTTAAAAAATAAACTGAAACAGAAACAAAAAAGGAAACAAACAACCCCCCAACGGATCTTAGTCATACTTTGCCTATGGCTTCCTTGTGAGATTCAAATATTGCAGTTTAGAATAATCTGGCTGGGATGTACCAGCCTCATGTTCCCTACAAGGGAAGGGCCAAGGTTGGCCTTTGGTTGCACAGATTAATCTGTGTATCAGTTCTGCTGCTCATGCTGTCCTGCAGGGGAGAAGGAAGATGAGTTGGTGTGTCATAAGAGACTCTCTTCTCCACTGAATCTTGTTTGACAAAGGGTCACGTACATCTCAAGAAAATGCCAGATGGGCAACTTGACTCCATAAGATCAGCACTGACTGATGGCTAAAGGGAACTGATGAGGGATTGGCATGGTGACTTCCTAAGTGCCACTTCTAACATGTGAAAAAATCTGCACTGCAGATTCCCTCTCTGTCCTTCTTGTTTGTTAGTTTTTGTTTTGAAGTAGTGTGAGTGTGCAGCAGTGGATATTTTATATTCATGACTGGAAAGGAGCCATGTCATTCCAGAATCACAGAATGGTTGCAGTAGGAAGGGAACTGTGAAGATCATCTTGTACAAACACTCTGCTCAAGCAGGGTCACCTAGGAGAGGTTTCCCAGGTATATATCCAGACAACTTTTGAGTATCTCCAAGGATGGAGATTCCACAACCTCACTGGGCAGCCTGTTACATTTTATGAAGAATATCTGAGCCTACTCTGTCTTCTGACAGCAGCTTAGTGCACAATTTGTTTTTACACCAACAGCCACAGTTCACCTAACTGCTGTGACCTGGTGGCCAGAAGGATGGCGTTCTTCATATTGGCATTAACCAATGGCAGCATTCTGCCAGGAGCATTACATTGCTGCTCAGTTTTCCTCATGTGAGCATGCTTTTTAAAGCATATGGTTTTTTCCCAATTACCTTTTGATTTTTAGGGAAAATATCTGACCTGTTCTAGGATGGCATCTGTAAACTCATTGTGGGGGTCATCAAATACTTGTAGATCATATTTGTCTGGTGGTAGGACTGCTTTGGTAATTTACTCTGTAACCAAAACCTCAAAAGATGAAGCATACAGATTCTAGATTCTCTGGCATCATAATTTATGTGTTATATATGTGAACACCAAGCAATTTACCTTACCTCATGGTTCCTGAGAGATTGCATTTTTGGTGTAGAAGATGACTTGGGATAGTCTATGCAAAGACAATAATCTGTAGAATGTGTGAAGTGTATTTATTTTAAAGGTGGGAGATGTGGTTGCCTGACTCAGGGAAGAATCAGTTGTGAAAAAGTATTTGGGAGGTTCAGGGAAAAAAAGCTAAAAAATGATAGAATATGAGAGATTAAGAGAACCTGTTGAAAATCCCAGCTGCTTTCTATATGGTGTGTGCCACACTGAGATCATAAAATTTCTAAGCTCCTAAGTTGAGTGGAGTACCTGGAGCTCTTTCAAAGTCCATAAAACCCATGTAAGAAAATGCTGCAAGTGAACTCTGTAGGGGCTGTGAAATAGCATTACACATGGTGTGTGTTACCTGGATTAACTGTACTCTTGAAGATAAGCCAATCTTACTTTCTCATAGTCTTTCTTATTTCAATAGGAGTATTTGTGGATGTTAAATGTTCAGTCTGTTTTGACAGGTATTGCTTCTATCTCATTACATAGTTGCCTGCAGGTTCCAGGTGCTGTTTTTATTGAATGCAATGGATATGTCTACCAGAGGAAAAAGCTCACGTGCTTCTCTGCTTGTGCACTGAGCTGACTGGATGTGAGTACAAACACAGAGGCACAGTTCTAAGCCCACGCTTCTCTACCTGCCTCATTAGCAAGATTTAGCATCTCAGATTCATGACTGTGCTACGGGGCTTCTAAAGTTCAGGTAATGTCTGGCTAGCAAGGATAAGTAGCAGAAAATTCTCATGCATGTTGACCTATAAAGACATCTCCTGTGGATACAACACATTGGGAGATTGGAGTAGCGTTACAGAAACAATATTTGGAGGCGTTTTTGTTTAAACATAATTATTTTATTTAAAATATGAGAATGTATTTTGGGGTATTTAATCAACTTGACTGCAAGAATTGATGAAAAGGGAAGACATAATTAGAGAAGTTTTGCCAGACGTTTGTGAATTCTAAATTTTGAAAGTACATGTATAATTGCCTGACAGAAATATCTTCAGGAACCCAGTAGTTTTACTTAGCTTGGCACAGGCTTGAAAATTTGCAGTGGTGGAAATAAAACTGACATATGATTGCTTTTTAACAACATGTATATTTGCAAATTATTAGTATAAATAAAAAACACCCTTGGGTAGTTCTTAAATTTGGCAAATGAATCAAACTTTTACAGGCATCATTTACAGAGATGAAAGCATGTGGTCCAGGATAAAAAGCAAAGGAGAGTGTGGCATGATATTAAATGCTGAAACTTACACATGGACTTAGAAGCATATTTCAGTAGGTTGAAGGGCAGGTTTGAGTCTCTTTCTGTAGGCTAAAATATATAAAGCCCTTCAAATGAGAGTTGATGGGTAGAAATGGAAGCCCATAATTTATGTCAATACCCATTTTATAAAATGTGAAGAGTTTAGGTGAAGTATGCTCCTTTTCAGGCGGCATGTAGAATTGTAACAGCTTTTAAATAGAGTGAAAATTCTCTTTTTTCTTGGAAAAAATGTTGATGTGAAATTGAAAACTTCTTTCAGATGCCTGCTGGGCTGGCAGGGTGTCAAAATGTTTGGCTTGACTGTCTCTCTCTTTCACTCCCTTCACATTGTTTACAGAAAACATCCTCAGCTGCAACTGAGTGTATTGAAACACCAGCTAATTATGGACCAGAGGATTTGGAAAAGGGCATCATATGAAAAGAGTCTCCATGTCTTAGACAGGTCAGGGATATACCTTGCTGCAGGCAAATCACAAAGTGCTGTCCTAAGCAAAGGGTGTGGGATGAGAGAGAGAAAGAAAGGAGTAGAAAGAAGCCAAAAATGTTTTTAGACAAGTGCTTTCTGGCATCTGATTACAACTGGGAAAGTGGGTGACTCCCAGCTTCACCTCAGGTTGTATACGCTGGTTCGAAAGGTCTTCTAGACAGGGAATATTTGCCAAACTCAAGGAGGAGGGGGTACTTCCCACAAGGCACTTTCTAGTCAGGGTACAACAAATCTGCACTGCCAACATGGATCTTAGTTTGATTCATAACTTTGGTATCCGTGTAAGGGTTTCTTGATTTAGGTATTGGAGTGGTTTAAACCAAATTTGGCTGGAGTGTGTGCCTGTGTTAGCCCAGATTTGCCTGTAATGTGGACTGGAACTTGTGTACCTTACAGTGAGACTAGATCATTCAAGGCCATTAGTTCTGCCATGCCTTTGCCATGGTGTTCTTGGAAGACAGGCAAGTTCTCCTGCAGCTGGACCAGCTGTCTGGAAAGGAGTCCTAAAGCCTCCTGGCCCAACATTCTATAAGGTAGGACTTGGGTAACTGTGAAATCCAAAGTGTATTTGTATAGTTGGGGAGGAGAGGGGCTCACATGGATGCTAAAGAGTGTGATGGAGCACAGAAGCTCGTGGGAGATTATTGGTCACTTACAGATCAAGAGTTAGAGGGTCAAAGTTGGGCGTTGGACAAGATGATCTCCAGAGGTGCCCTCCAACCGTAACCATTCTGTGATTCTGTGAAATTTGACAATGCAGCCGCCACAGAGGAGGCTAACGCAGGCAGAGGCTTTGTTTTGGTTCTTGATATTGCTGAATTTTTAAAATATATAATGCTTTCTCCTATTTATAGCCTTCTCTTTGTTTTGGTTATATAGCCTTTTTTGTCAAATGTAGTTGAAATAAATAATGTGATACAGAAGGTGAGTAACTGGGAGTCTGTCAGGCTTTTATCCTCTGTTATCTGTGTGGTGTGGAGTTTTGCATATACAAAGATGACTAGTGACCAAGCGACATAGATTTTAATGCTTTATCCAATAAATTCACTCAGCTTTGCACAGATTCATATGATATTCTCTTAATTTTTTTTAAGGGGCGGGGAAAGAAAGAATTCAACACATTAGAAATTTATGTCCAGCAGTTCGTCTGCTTAAAAAAGTTACATGAAGGGAAAATAGAAGAGTTGGATCCTGTTCTGACTAAGGGAATTTTCTTTGGGAGCCTTATCTACCAACTGTGCTTATCTGTTCTCAGGAATTACAATGTAGTTAGTTTGCAGTCTATTATGCAAAGTTGCATGCAATGTGTTAATGATGTTGGTAATTTAGTAACTATGTTATGCACTAATTAGTAAAACTGAATATCATGTTGCTCATCCTGGATCACTTTCAATGCTGCTGCATATTTTTCAGTGTTTTAGCTCTTCTCATTAAAGCATGTATGTACAGGCCAACATACCTTGTGAACTTTGGAAAGAAACTCAAAGCCCCCAGCATTTTATTGTATCTATCATATTAAGCAAGAAAATAATCTGGTGGTTTGTTAAAGAGATTATTGTGGCAGGACATCTTCTGTGGGTTAGGGATTAGAACTGACTAGAATCCATTTCCATCACCTGTGTTAAATGTAGGGTAAAGGACAGTGCTCTGTATTGGGAATGTAGCTGAGAGAGGTTATGGCACAGGGAAGCTAATTATACTCTCACATTTAAATGTTTTGGTTACAGTAGGTAAAATTGAATGTTACACACTGTAAAATCCCTGTCATGTTTATTCCCAGTGTTATAATTTGCAACAAATTTTTAAAAATTAAGCATACTTTGTCTTCTGTGAAGTGATTGAACAGGAAAGGTTTGGTACTACAGTAAGAAAAAGAAGCTATTTGAAAATGGTCTTACCTAAATGTTAGCAATACAAATGTGTGTCAAATATGTATTGTGCTGAGTCCTCTCAAGACCACTGTGAAATGCAGATGTGTTAGCACTTAAACATCTTTTGGGAAATAGATGGATACTTCACTTAAAGACCTAAGAAAAGACCTGTTGCTTGTTCCCACAGCTTGAATATTAATCTAGACTCCCCAGACTTTTATAAAATACATGGAACAATCTAATTTAAGGATTGAACAGCCCTCTGAGAGGAATCCTAGAAGCTGAGAGAAGACTTGATTTGATGTTTGAGATTAACAAACTCAACTGGATCACACAGAGACCTTGAAATACTTAAAAAATCTGATGCCAGATCTCCATGTGATACATTCTGTACTCCAGGACACTAGCAGAGCCTTTGTTACCTCAGTGTGCAGTGATATACATAGGAAACCCCCATCAGCTTCATTGGTTCTGAGCTAGTTACTAGCACTCAGGTAGAGATTTGGAGGAGATAGCAACTAATTCTCTAACAGTTTTGGCTTCAGAGTTCAGGAGCACTTAAAAAATTTAAATGTAGTAGAGAGAAAATCTCAAATTTAGTGGAGAGAAATAGAGAAAGAAAATCTGTGGAGCAGCTAAGAGACCCATCAGGAAAAGGAACTAATGAGCAGAGTAGGGCCACAGGGCAGTCTGTGTTGCTGAGCCCTAAGCAAGGCTGTTCAGTGGGAACTTCACTGAGGGAAGGCTGGCATAGTTCCTAGTGAAATCTGTGGCAGTTTTTCAGACAGTTTAGTAATTCCTTTCCCCCCAGTACTGGTATAACTCAGTCATGTTTCACACTTGCTGAAGAGAAAAGCAAGCAGCTTTGTTGAAAGTGATGCTGTTTTCACAGCAATCTTCTCATTGAGCTTTCATGGTACAAAAAATAGGAGTTGGACCATACTCAGCAGGCTCAACCTCTGCCCTGAAAATAATAGGATTTAGCTGTCGCCTGGGGCATGAGGGTTCTGGGTTAATTCAGCAGCTGAAATGCTTGGCATCCTCATGTGAAAAGCTCTCAGCCCACCCTCCAGTGCCCCCTTGTACTACACTCAGAGGGCTGGCCTGAAAGGAAGAGATTTGCCCTAAGTCCTGCTCTCTGTGTCTCAGAGATGATCAAGGCAGCCTCCATACATATATTCTTGGTCCTACAGTGTTGTTTCCATGACTAGAACTGTGCTGAGAGGATCTATATTCTGTTGAAACCTTTGGCATCATCTCTTTGTCTTCCTGCACTGGCTGCTACTCAGTAAGTCCTGCAGAGCACTTTGAAATTTGCAATAGATATTTTTCCCTCTTTCACTGGACAAATGCTTCCCCCCTACTGCAGAATAGGGCTGTCTTGTATTTGCTGATGGGGTTTTTCAAAGAGGATAAGCATCATATTTTTACCCATTTTCAAAATGAGTGAATAAGCGCGTGTTCTGGCAGATTCTAAATATCCAGAAGTGATTTTTTCCATATGATAGTTGTTCCTGAATTTTGGGCGCTTTTTTTTTTTCCCCACCCCCTTCTTCATACAAATACATCTGTTGCTGTAAAATTGTCATCAGATCCAGGGTGGGGTAAAGCAAGAGGAAGAGCTCCACCCAAGCTTAGTGGTTAGGACACTCATCTGAGATGTGGGAGATCCAGATTCAAGTCAGTGTTTTCCTGGTTCAAAGTAGGGACTCGAACCTGCTGACTATTGAGTTGAGGATTCAGGACTTGGTCTCCCAGCATATTTGAGAGGTTTTCGTTTTATTTTGTGTTATGTTGAAGACAAATTTCAAACACTGAAATTATTTGGCTTGAAAGAAAATATCTTTTTTCAGGCCAGCACTAATTCCCTACATGGCAAACTCTAGCAAGGCTCTGAGAAGCAGAATTTTCCATGGCTTTGGACATGAACATTTGGAGGCAGAGCCGTACCTGAGTGTCCTTTGGGCCCTGTGGATGGGTGTGCAGCAGTCAGCTGTATGTCTGCTGCACATGGGCATCAACCAAATGCCAAACCTTCATGGACCAGAGGTTACCACCAGAGCATTTCACATGTGGATAAATATAGAACAACTAGGGCAGTTTTTCTACACTCCAGTATACTAGCAGAGCCTTTGTTACCTCAGTGTGCAGTGATATACATAGGAAACCCACATCAGCTTCGTTGGTTCTGAGCTAGTTACTAGCACTCCAGTAGAGATTTGGAGGAGATAGCAACTAATTCTCTAACAGTTTTGGCTTCAGAGTTCAGGAGCACTTAAAAAATTTAAATGTAGTAGAGAGAAAATCTCAAATTTAGCAGAGAGAAATAGAGAAAAAAAAAATCTGTGGAACAGACAATAATCTTAAGATACTTTTTCTTGTGTCTTCCTGCTTGTCATCTTTCACTGCACTGGTTTCATTCATAGAGATTTAGACTATCTGCAGCATGTTGAGACACATTAAAAGGGCCATTTAAGTAGCTTTGCTTGAACCTTTCAGTCCAGCCAACAAATAAAGGAAGGATCTGATTGATAGGTTAGCTGAACACGGAAAGTAAAAGTGAGTTAACTGAACAAATACTCCCACTTCAGTGAAAATCTGATTGTTTAATGTCTGACAATATGGTTTGTTCTTTAAAAACAAAAATTGTGGTTCATTCGGATGTATCTCCACATTTTGGTATATTCAGCTCACCTATCATCACTTCAGACAAGCTTTCTCACAACAAGTGACTACTGATTTTTTTCTCAATGAAAGAAAATTCTATTTTGCCTTTAATGAAAAACAAACTTGATTGAGTGTGTAATTACACCTGGAGTATTTTCTAAGGAAAAACTTTCTGGTTTGGAACTAAGTTAGATTTTGTTGAACTAACACTCCACAGTTTAATGCATGTATTCTTGTTACTTGGCCAGTATTTAGTAAGAGAAACTGTTTTGGTTTCTGAAAAACTATAAGGGATTCCAGGTAAAGAGAAATTATAATGTGATGAGAGACATTGAGGAGGAACATATAACTTTATGTTTATAAAGCTGAACTATAGAAAGAGTGACTACTTACGTAATAGATCAGACTCAGCTGGGGAATGGTAATTCGTGCCTGTTTATCTTGAAGATCTATCACTTTTAATGAAGGATAATAGCACTCACAACAGCCACATACATGCCTGGAAAAAGCCCATGTGTGTAGGTGCAAAAATTTGCCTTGCCTCGGGCACATGCACTTGAAAAATTGAATGCTGTGGTTGTAGGTTGGTTTTGGCAGAATCATGAAGAAAAAACCCCACACCACACAATACTAGTATCTTGTCAATTGTAATGCTGTATCTCTTTAACCCTTTGATTTGTTTTTTCCTGAATTTTTATTGTACACACCACAATAATTTTGGAATTGCATGTTGGAATTACTGCAAATTTGAACAACTAAAACCATCTCATAGTACTAGTTTGGTTTTGTGCTGCTAAAATTGAGTCTATGCTTATGCCAGAAACTGTTTATCATTTATGCTATTGGAAGTAGCACCTGAAACTGCACTGTGCTGGGGGCTGGGCAGAGGCTGTGCAAAATGTTTGTGTAGGATGTGGGTGTGACTGGAGAGCTACGCTGTCTTTCCTTGCTGAGACTGCTGGCACCGAGCCTCATGGTGGCTGGAGCTAACAGCCCTGAGAAAAGGAGAGACAGACACGGGTCAGCAGCAACCAACCTAAGGGGTGTCTAGTGAGAGAGACCTCACACTGCAGTTCCACACCACCTCCTTAGCACTGTATGGTCATTGCACCTCTGGGCACGTGTGGCTGTTCAGCCCCTGCATCAGAAGCAGAGTGCATAGGAATACACCTTCCTGATGAGCTGCTAAGATATTAATAGAGACAAGACTTATGTGAGCATGAGGTTATGACTTTCCTGCAAATGTCCAGCAGACTGATTGTTGAAACCTCCACCAGCGAGGTTTTGCAAGGGGATACAGCTAGGTAATTTTCTTCCTCACACCATTTGTGGAAAGGAGACAGGGAGAGCTGACTGCCCTGTACATCTCTAGCCCCGGTCTGGCAAAGAGACTGTTTCTTTTACTGGCTTTAATGGCAGCCAAGTCATTAGAGTTCTCCTTGTAGGACTGGGGTCCTCGTTGATCCCGATGAGCAGCTACCCAAAATAACTGTTGTTTCTGACTGGGTTTTTAGCAAGACAGTGTTCTAGCACAGCATCACTAGGGATCACACTCTTAGTTGCTGCCAGCTTTGCTGCTGATTTTAACTGAAGTGTCTCTCATCTCAGTTTTCTACACTGACTATCTATTACTGATTAATTCTTAATTCAGACCAGAGAGGCCTCTCATGTAGTGTACAAGGTGCTGTGAGTGTCCATCCTGCAGTAAACCTGTCTCTCACTCACTGCAGTGACCTTGATCCAGTGGCCCATGTGCAGGACACAGCGTGTGGCTCTCCAAATCAGTGACTAGCTGCACCTGACCTCCAAGGTGACAGCTTTAAGTGTGGCCACTGCACTGTACTGAGGCTGCTGATGGCACCCCAGAGGGTGGGCACTTGTAAGATTCTGTCTTGTCCTATTTCAGTCTCCACAGTCACATCACGTACCATGCAAGTCCTGCTGCTGTGGGCCAAAAGGTGTTTAGGTGCTTAAGGTTTGCTTGCCTTGTATGTGTCAGTTGTCTTTCACAGAAATTTCCTCTGGCTGTAGCTACATTGATGCACCAATATCCAGAAAAATCTTTTCTTCTTTCACAAAAGCTTCTTCTTTTTTCACAGCTATCTTCTATATCCATCTGAAAAGCAAGTGTTTTTTGTGCCTCCTAAACCCAAAAGACTTCTAAAACACCAGATCAAGACTGAGTGTTTTAGCAGCAGGAATTGAGGAAGAAGCTCTTGTGAGCACATCTGTGGCAGGAGGACAATGTCCCCAGCTGGGCTATTTCACATCTGATATCCTGCAGCGAGGGTTTCCTGTGACCAATTTTTATCCATGCTGAGAGGAGAGACCTAGGTACTTGATGGGGGGTGTAGCCTACCCAGGACATCTGCCTACATTTGAGACATGTTTAAGCAGTTTCCAGATTTCCAGATTAACTCTCTTATTTTCAGTTGAGTATATCTTGCTTTTCAACCTTTTTGGTTTTGTCCCAGTTACTGTGCTTTTCTGTGGAAAGAGCAAATAGAGAGATCATACTTGTTCTTAATACACCCTTTTCAGGACCCAGCCATTTTATGAGGATTGCTTCTTATTACTTCCATTAGAGGTATCTCTGAAAACATCTGTATTTTTCCATTTAGTAAGAACAGCTCATCTGATAATCAGTCCAAAATATTGCGTCTGACAGTGAGAGGTAAAGGATTGCTCTATTCTTGCTTTTCTCTCTCTCTTTTTTTTTTTTTTTTTTTTTTTTTTAAAATCTCTGTTTAGGACAGCTAATAATTTTTGCAGAGCAATGTGTGAAGAAAACACATTTGTTAGTATGTGGTTTTAAAGGGAAGAGTTTCTTTTGTGTATGCTGCTTCCACAAGCCAGAGCAGTAGAAAGCTTTTCTACTCAAGAGCCTCTGTAAGTACATTGTATTTAAGGTGTTGGTTTTGTAAGATGGTTAATTATTTTTATTTAAAAATACAAAGACAGTTTAGCTGAGATATTTAAAATCCATTTGGTTTCATTATAATAGATATATAGTTGCTTGCCATTTACAGTGTATTTCTCAAAATAATTTTCTCCTTTCTGTCATTATCTGCCTTTGTTTCTGTCAAAATATGAAACATTTTAAAATTACATTTAAATGGTTTAAAATTAGACTACATGAGTATAATTTGGAAAATATGTTCGATTTACTCAGTCTAATGAGTCAGGCCTACTTTCTAGATACGTTCGATATATTTTAATATTTTATCTGACTGTTAATAACTCAGTGAAGTAAATAGAAGAATGAAAACAGAAAAAAAAGTGCTAGTGAAGTAGGAAAAAATAAGAACAGTACAATGATAGGAACAATTAGGAGCTGATTCTGCATTATTTTTTCCCCTAAATTCCCTTTTATTTTGCAAAGATTTTTCTAGATAAAGCTTTACCTAGGTACCATTACCCTTTCAAGTTAAAGAAACATACATTTATTCAATAAGACTTCAACTCAGAGTGGAGATTTCCATTCCTTAACACACACCAAGGAGCTATGCTCATGCATTCAGTACTGTTTACAAAAATGGACTAATAAGAGAAAATAGCTTTATCATTGTGGTTTTCCTTGTGGTCAGCATCAGCACAGGAGAAGGAAGGGTATGGAGGAAGGGTAGTCACATTTCAACAAAAAGACAACAGAGCAGATCTTGCTGTTAGGTGGGTGTAAGGCCATAGCTAACTGCCAGCTTTGAATGAGTGGATGCAGAATCACTCTGCTGCATCCAGAAAAGAGTATCTGTTGCCATTATGAATATTATTATTCTAGGGAAGTGGGAAGAAAGTCCAATGTACTGTTTCTGGTTGCATGTTTAATTTGCTCTTACAAGAGTCAGTCTTGGGGGTAAATTTTCCCAACTGAGTCTCTTTAAGCCCCCTGAAGTAAGATTTACACCCTGTAGTTGATCCAAGGTTTGTGTTCCAACTGCCAAGCCCTGAGCAACCTCCTCATTATTTTCCACCACGGAAAATGCACTAGTTTGCCATTGAGTTAATACCAGATGCATGTTCCTCTGGTAATCTAAATCACAATACATATATATGGATAGCAATGACCTAGAATCATACAACTGTTTCTCTGGTCTCTCCTCACAGAATCTGTGGGTAAAAAAAATGAGGAACTAAATATAAGAGTTGGGAACAAGGCAATTCTGTGGCCTTTAACATGTGAACTGTACAGGGTCCCACCTATTTCTAGCAAAGGGCACCACAAAAACTCTGAAACACAGTCCTGCACAGAGCTGAAGTCACCCCTGCCAGCCAAAAAGTCTGGTGGTTCCAGTGACGCTTGCATGACAGGAACAGGGGGGAACTGAGGCCCTTTGCAGGCTCCTGTTTGGATGAGGTTGTGTGTGAGTGATGGGCTTGTACCATCTGTATAGGAGTATTGATACATGTGAAATGCCTGCCCTTGCAAAACATTAAATTGCAATAAATTAGATTATACTAGATCTTCTGGGTGAATAATTTGCTATATTCTTGTACCCAAAGGGCCCTGTCTTGAGGTCTTTTACCTGGCTTAGATTCCCAGTGACACTGAAATAAGTGTTGAGGCAACTGTGTTTGGAAACTTTACAAAGAAAACATATGTATCCACTTTGCTCAACATGGGTGTCTGAAGAAATGTTAAAAGGTGTCCAAGATGCAAATGTTTGTTTATGAAACATTCGAGAGAATTTCACAATGGCATGTAAGAGCAACCTAATTTTCCATTTGAACCCTTGTACATCAGATATGTGCCGGATGGATATCCACTCAGCAATTGTCCTGTCACCACTGACTGGTGTTTCATGAGGTTAGCGTGACAGCAGAGTTTCTTACCCTGCAGCATCATGACTGCCTTGTGCTAATCCAGGTGTGTGTTCCTCCTGAGAAAGATGTCTAACTGGCTGTACTGCCCCAGCTGTGTTCAGCACCTGTGCTGATGGAGCAGTGTGGAGAGCAGGGCAGCTGATATACTGGGTTGATTTTTATGTGAATGGGTTCTCAGATCTACCCTGCTGTGCAGTAACACAGGGATTAGGACTTGCACAAAGTAAGAGAGAACATGATCAGACCTACTCCTTGCAGCAGCAACCCTCACTTAGTGCACCTTGAAGCTCCATGATGTTGTTCTGGGTTTTTTTCACTGAATCACAGAACTTTCTGAGTTGAAAGGGACCTGCAAGGATCATTGAGTCCAACTCTTAAGAGAATGAACCGTACAGGGATTGAACCCACAAACTTGGCATTATTAACACCATGCCCTAACCAACAGAGCTAATCTCAGGGTCAATGTTGGCTCAGTGTTCGTGCAGGTAACCCTTCAATACAATGTGTGAAACTAGATCCTTGCACTGTGAAAGCATGCAGGCTTCCCAAGGTACCAAGAAGTGGATTTCACACTAAGGATAAGATCTTCACCAGCGTGACTTACTACAAAGTGTCCAAAGATGTCTCGCTCCACCCTCTTTCCCCTGTTGCTAAAGCACAGGATAACTAAAGGCTGGGAAGCAGCTGTCTGCAACTTTCATTTAAATTCTCCTAATTCTTTGGCATATTGTAGGAGAACTTAGTTTCTGTCAGTTATTCTTTAGAAGGTGAATCACATTGCAAAACTATGATACAGCACTTCAGCATGTATTGCAGAGTTTCCGGGATCATGTGTAGCTGCAAACTTTCACTTCATGCCAATGTCCTGCACGCTAATGTTTGAGCTTTCTAAACACAATGTTCTGAAAGCGTGGAGATATTTTGAAATAAGTCCTAAGTGGATAAAAATAATCATCTCGTAGTTTAATCCCAGTTAACCTTTTCATGAGAAAAAGTGTAGAGTCTGGCAGTTTAACTGGAAGTCCAGTTGGTCTCAGTGGTGCTATTCATGGAATAGCTCCTCTTCTGTGTTAATGAATCAGAATCTGCAGTTGATGAAATAATCTCTAAATTCAACATCAATGAACAGGGAATATGCAGAAAGGAGCTATAATTACCACACAGTCATAGATCAGGGTAAGTGGACATTTTTTGGGAGTGATTGAACCCACTATTGAACCTTAGCTAAAGTCCTGAAGTTGTGGATGCAGCTGAGACATGAGTTGATGTATTCTATAGGTCACCTCACCTTTTTAGCAGTTTTAGCTTTAGTCTTAGAAATAGTCTCTTTCCCTGCACTGTCCCCTCTTTCTGGCTCAGTCACTCTTTAATGATTCAGTGCAAAATTAACAGTGACTCCCAAAAGAGCTGAGAAAACCCTTCCTCCACTATCAGTGGGGTGGTAGGTGTGTCCCTCAATTGCAGAAGGGAATTAAGCTTATTTCTCTTCCAGTTGTCCTTCTGGGTGAATTTTTGCCTCTGAGCTTTTATTCAAGGGGAGACTGAAGCCAATGGTCTTAGAGGAAGATGACCATGTTCTGTGAGGAGACTACTCTGCAGGAAGCACTGACGTTCCTTATTTGCTTGAATAGTGTAAGGAAGGTGGAGGCAGTTCCTAACAGTCTGCTGCATAGATCTAGGGCTCACCTGTGCCCAGATCAGGCACACTAGCATGGGGAATTCAGACCAAGAGCAGCTGGGACTTTGATGATTTAGGGTCTTTTTTGTCTCCAGGCAGTGAGTTCTGTCAAACATATTGTTAGAGTAAGTTTTGTTGAATCAGAGAATTTCCTGATCGTATTAAAATTAACACAATAAAAACATTAAATTCAGTCCTGATGTGACTCCTAATTGAATAGATTCACCAGCAACTTACTGTGCTATTATATGTATCAGATAGTGGCAAAAACTGTGTGGACAGCTGAGAAATTGGTACAAATAATGAAATTTGAATTCCAGATCTCATGGTAGGTAGAAGGCTAAGCTCTTCTTTTTGACCTGATTGATGTTTGCTAATGACAGTTTAGACACCTGGTGGTGTTTCAGTATCATTTGAAAATTATTTAGTATTTTTAAAACTCTTATACAAGATGTCAAAGATTCTCTTCTCAGGACATTGTGCTGTGTTGCTGACTTGACCAGGAGTTTAAACACTTTTGAAGGAGCGGATCTTGAACTAGCACGTTAAGTGCAGGTGGATGTTGGCTCCTGGTGTTCCATTAAGCTTATCAATGTTGATCTTTGGTGACATCCAGTAAACTGGGAACTGGGGTGGGAAGCCCCTAAGAATGGGTTTTCTTGGGAGCAGTTTGGTTCTTTTGGATTCCAGTGCAGTCTGAAAATGTTAGAAGCTGAGCTGCTCCTCTTGTTCTGGGACAGCTCAAGGGTTTGGCTTTTTTTGAGAAACTGGTAGTAGGAGGTGAAGATGAAAAAAGAATTACAAGGAACATGGTGAGAAATTAGTTCTGTAAAGGTGGCTGAGTCCTATTTTTCTCCATCAGTTTGCTGCCCTTGCTATTTGTATAATTTGTTGCAAAATCTTTCTGACAAGTCTTTTGTTCAGTGGGGAGGGCAGAATTATGAAAGTGCTTTGTTGAGCTCCTAATTCCCTTAGCTGTCCTGGTGTTGACACCTAATGTACCAGAGCAGCATGACAGTTAAGATCAGCATTCATCAGCAGATAATATCAGTAAAGATTTTATTTCCTAAGATAATCAAATGTGGTATCACTGATATCTGATGACAATTTCTGTCTTTTTAATCATTTTCCCTCTGTGGAAAGCCTTGAATACTCAGCTATATTTGCATTCCTGGAATCATTTATTCTCTGCACAGAGATGCAATAAGATGTTTGCTTCAGTTAAGCCAAGACTGAACTGTGCCTGAAGGACTCTCAGCCAGCCAGCTGCTGAATCTTTATCAAATTGACACAGACAACCCTCATCCCTGATAGAGAGATTGAATACCCCTCACAGGAACATGATCTTCTTTCAGCCTTTTAAGCATCACAGTGTAAACTGGAGCACACGTTGACTTGCTGCCTGGGCACAGAGGGAGAGATGCCTTCAGCCCATCACCTCTGCCCTCACCAGCTGTGGCAGAGAGACTGTGCTGCAGGTTCCAGGGAGTGTGGGGATGTATTTGGACAGCTGCAGAACATGAACAAGAGGAAGAAAAAGGGCTGTCTCTGGGCAAGCATGTCCTGATTTACAATAGAACTATATTTATGTTAGTTGTAACCACATTATTCAATATAATTGGGGTCAAGAATTGAATGAGTCTAAAAGAATGCAAAAAATAGTTTCAAAATTCCTATTATAAATAAAGACCTGGTTTAGAGGTTTTGTGAGAACTCCAGAAGCTGAAAGGGTAGTAAACCCCCAGTGTTTTTCAAAAGACAATGCCAGAAAAACCACATGAAAATTCCTCTCAGTGGAAACTGACTGCTTTAAATTTTTGGTGGTTGTCAGTCTCTCATGCTGCCCTCACTGTCAATTTATTTTCACACTATTTCTGTGCAAGCTGGCTGGTTCATCACTGGTACATTCTAATACCAGTCAAGAGCAGGGACTTGCTGTTTGTAGCTGCCGGGAGGCAGTTCCCATCCCCTCAGCACACACCAACGTATCAGCAGCTGTCAGTCAAACACAGCCATGGCAGTTCCCTCCAGACTTATGCTCTGTTTGTTAGATTTCCTACAGGGAAATGTATCTATTTTCCCCTGGCTGCATTTTGGAAGGCTGACCACTGGGCTAGGGCCAGTTCTGCTCTCCTTTACACTTTTGTGCTACCCTAGAGCAACATTTGTTTGAAGAGTTCCTAGTATTTGGTGGGGTTTTTTTGCATCTGTCTTCTTTGCTTATGGTCTGCCTGGTAGGATGATACCAAGCCAATAGTGGAAGCTGTGCCTTGGCACACCTTTTAAAACATGAATCTTACCATGTTTAGCTCTGTCTAAGGGGATGCTACTCCCATCAATGAGAACTCTCCTGACTGTTGCTTCTCTTCATAGTTTTCAAGCAAATGTGAAGTTTTCCCCCTTTCCCAAAGCTTCTCTTTCTATCTACTCCTGCCTTCTTCTTCCATGATACTCTGGAGAAACACTGGTAAATAATTCTCTGCAATCAACTTCTTATGGCTGTGTTGCTATAACTAAAGAAATTGTCATCATTTTGACCAAAAAAACCTCCACCAGAATGACTTGTAAGCTGTAGTAATGCAGATATTTTCTGTTACAGTTAACCTTTGCTCTTCAGTTAAAGTTGTTATCTCAGACCTAAGCCAAGGGTCATAGATAAAACCTCCCTGGTTTTTTCCACCTCTTAAGCTGAGTTACATCAGTGAACCATTAACTTAGTAGATTATTTACTGTTACCTTTATGGAAGAAATGCATACTGTACTTTTTCTGCATTGCATGGGTTTGATTTATGTATGGCCCCAGTTCTGTAGGTTCCTCACTGAGGCAGGGCCCTCATACCATAGAAGAGTAAACAGGCAACCAAAATTTGCCTGAACAGTAGTCAAAACAGAGAAATTCACATACTTTTGTCCTCCTATCTTTTCTATTTAATATGCACCACTAACGGTCCTGATTTGCACTGGCAAAAAACTAATTACAGCAACGTTAGACTCAGATAAGTGTTAGCCTCAAGTTAAGCTGCAAAGGCTGGGATCTGAGTTGTGCCTGGGTCCTACAGGGAGCCTCAGCCAATTAATTATAGCTCCCTGGTATGAGGACAGCTTACAAGCATTGATTTGAGCAATATTAGAGAAGAGATTACCATGTCTTGGGGGCTGCTCTAATCATGATCATGTGCCAGTGGCCATTGTGGCCAGTCAAAACATGGCTTGTGTTGGGCTGGCCCTCTGTGCCCTTGCTGTGGCCTTCCAGGGGGCTGCAGGAACCGCTTGCACCAACTCTGTGACAGGGTAAAATATCCAGGCTGAAAACGAGTGAGTTCTTCCAAGGGGGCAGCATATGGAAGTGGAGAGGCCATGGGCTGACTGAATCATCCTCCCATTGGGCACCTCAACAGGAAGAGATAACACAAGAGGAGACATCTGCCAGCAGTAACCAGCTTTTCTGCTCCTTGACTAGAAAATAGAGCCTTCCTGGCATGGTGATTTTCCACTTCCTCCCAGTTTCACCAGCCTATCTTTGAGTGTTGGATTTTACAAAAGATTTTTGGGGTAGACTTCCCTATTTCTTCTCCTGCACACTCCTCTTTGCTGTTGCTAAATGTCATCTCCCCTCCCAACATGTTGGATCTCCCCAAAGCAAAGGGAGTGGAGTGTGAGGAAACAAAGGGATTTGTCTGATTCAAGTTTCATTTGGTCTTTCAATCAATTGAGAAATAAATGTGATGTCCCCCTCCACTCCCTATTGACTGGGCCTGTGCATGTAGGTCAGGCATCTGGAACTGGATTTTCCAACAGTTGGGAAAGAGCTTAATCCTTAAGAAGAGATTTGCAAGGAGGTGTGGAATAAAAGGGATAGGTTCCCAAAGCCCTTACAAGGGGAGCCAGATAGAGGTGATTCACTCAGCTCTGCTAGTTGCCTTTTACAGATGCCCTTAAGAGGAGGCCAGAGCTCCTAGAGAAGGGCAAATAGAATAGAAAGCAGCTATTGGTGCTTTTATGATATTTACATTGACCAGCTCATTTCTTGATAAAGCAGGGCTTACTACTGCCTTCTTTCTCTACTGTGAGGAGGGATAATTTTAATTTCTTTTGATAAGCAGGTTTAGTTCTGCACAGCATTGCTGCTTTGCTAATGGGGATAGCTGGGGCTGGCTGTTGTGAGGGGAGCAGAGCAGGAGCTTGACCCACCTGCTCTGTAGCACATGGTTTGATGATGCTGCAGAGGCTCTGCATGCCCTGAGCAACCTCCAAAGGCCTTTGGACTGCTTTTAGAAGCAAATTCCCCGTGGCAGCAGACAAGACTGGGGACAACATTACTGGCTGCTCACTTGATAAATTTAATGTGCAAAAAGTGGCTCAGTTTCTGGGGACAAAGGGGAAAGAGAGGACAAACAGAGAAAAAGTTGGGTTCTCACTGTTGCATCACACACGCAGCTGCCTTACTTAAGCACATGGCTGCTGCGCATTATGCAGCTCTGTTAAGATTGAGCCTAGGTTATCCAGCTATGGCAGGGAGAGACACTGATCTGTCTTTCAGCACCAGATTAAACCACAGAGCCAGAGGCTGGTGGCAAACTAAATTTGGTCTGCTTTCCTTTCCAATGCCCAGGAGTACACCACCCTCTTGGATACAGGTCCAAGATTTCACATATCTCAGTTGTGATGTCTTCTTGCCCTCTGGTCTGGTGCTGCTCAAACCCATGTCCTTACACCCTCCATTGAGGGCTCAGGACACATAGTCCCCACCATGCAGAGCCCATCTCCCTCATCCTGCACTTTCAGGACACAGGCAAGCACAGGCAGGACACCCCTTTCCATGTCCTGCAATTCCTGTCAGCATTTCCAAGTCCCCTGCCAGCAGCCCCCATCATCCCCACATACTCTGCCCCTCCCTACCTGCCACTTTTGCCAGTGTCCAAATGCAGTGCAGCCCTCAATACTCTTTCCAGACAGCTTAAGAAAGTTGAATCAAGGGTTATAATCTGAGGCTAATGCAGAGTACTGTGTACATTTCCTTTCCCCACCTCCTCCAAAGGAGTATACTATATCTGCACCTGGCTGTATGGGACAAGTTCTTGTGCTCCCAAATCAGTCCCCCTTTGACCAGCTTGAGTTGTGCACAGAGGTGTTGTAGCAGGTCAGTCAGAGGAAGCAGGCTGAGAAGGGAAACAAACCTCTTTGAGTGCATGACACCCTCATTCAAGTAAAACTCAAAAGTTCTATTTGCTGCATGGATCTAACACCCTTCTCTTTTCTCTTTCCCAGCCTAGATAACCTTCACATAAGACAGCCCATACCAGTGAACCTGGATCCAGTTGGCTGCCACAGTAAGTTATGTTGGGTGAATTTTAAGTAACTTTAAATGCACTCACTGAATCAGCTTTGAACTCATTTTAATAAGACCAGTGTGTCTTTGTGAGTGGTTGATGCTTTTTGTTTCCAACTATGACATGGTTCGGTGCTTTAGCCCTGACTTTGCTCTAGCCATGCTTATTTACCCCTTTTTAAAGACTCCTTTAGAGGTAGGACTGTGTAGATTATGACTGTGTGGCTTACAGTAAGGTTGTAGAGGAAACAGTTCAGTCCTATCCTTAGTGTTCATGGTGCTGTTCATAATCAGTGTCAAGATAACAATCTGCTAGTGTTTTTCCAAAGGAATGAAGATATAATTTTCCTCTGCATGACTTTAGCTCTGAAGAGGAGTTTGTTTTGCCCCTTATTACAATAGATGATTTCAGAGTTGAGCAAGATAATGAAAAAGTTGAGGTTAAGTAAGGTCAGGAGGAGAAAGCCCATGTGGCCTTAAGTGTCCTTAACAGGTGGATTTTAAGTACCTTTTTCCTTTGCAGGAGGACACAAATAATTCAATTCTGATTTTCCCACAGCTTTGAACCTCTATTATTACTGTTTTATATTTTCTTCTGTTCTTTGCCTCAGTGCATGTGTTATTTTTAGCTGCCTCTTGCTCTCCTATAAATGTAAAATGTGGTGAAAAAACCTTCAGCTGCAGGACAGGACTGAAAGATGTAGTAGAAGTAACACCTGTGTTGCCACCTCTGTTCATGGTGGTGGTGTCTGATAGCTCAGTTCTCTGGGGTGAATGTGTAAGAAGTCCTACTCAGGGGTATGTCTTGGGAAGAAGGCAAACTTATCTTTGGGCCATTCTTCCTCTGCAGGATTTGTGGCATGACTTAAATTTTTTTTCCCAGAACTTTTTGTCCAGAATTTTATAAAGGGAAAACATTGTTTTTCGGGAAATTAGATGTTTCATGTTGACCCTGCCCTCCCATGGAGGCTGTGGCTGGTGATATTTATTGCTCAAATTCTGCGAGAAGGAAACCTTGGCTACGTGGAACAAAAAAGCAAACTCACGCTCTTTCAAGCTCCTCCTTATTATATTAATTTGCATTCAAAAGAGTAAGAACATTAATCTGTATTGAAAATGCAGGTACAAAAATTCTGAACACAGTATTTTTCTTTGTGTTTAGGTCTACTCTAATTCATTGTGTAGCAGTTCCAATGAAGTCAGTAGATTTTACCCTACAGGAAAAAATGCACAAATATTCAGGGTTTGCACAGAATTCAGTCCTCTGTAGTTTTTGCTTTAAGGACCACAGTGATCTCCCTGTCAAAGCTGGGAACAGTGCACATCACCCTTCAAATTCCTACACCCCCAAAACAGATGTTGTTCTACCTCTTGAAGGCAGGGGGTACCAGTGCATTACCCCTCCACTGCAGTTTCTGTAGGATTTCCTATGTGAAAACTTTATCATTTCTAAGTTCACTGTTTCTCTCAGTCACTCGTGTGTCTTTAAAAAGTTTCATTTATGTAATGCTTTATCAGTGCTGTTCTTATGTTCTTTTATTTTTGGATTTAGAATTTTAGACCTGTAAGGTGGCTCTGAGTAAGCCATTGCTAAGATCCAGCGAGCTCCTGGGTCTTTGGAAGTGGAGAAAGACTGGGATGACTCGTCTTGTGTTTGCTTTCCCTGCCAGACTTTGCAATGAGCAGGCTCACTTGCACCCAAAAAGCAGGCTTAGGTCAAGCACCAACACTGGAGCCATGCCAAATCACCAGAAAACATTGGCTTGGATTTTTCACTGTGTAGGTATGTTTTGCCATTAGCTTTCATTTTAACAAGGCTTGGAAGAGGAAATATGGCAGAGATGGTAATTGAATGTAAACAGGATGATGGGAAGCCTCAGACTGGCTGTGTACAGAATACCCTCTTGTCTGTGCCTGCTGAGGGAGGCCGTGCATGCAGGGTGAAGCACGAAGGAATGCAGCAGTCCTGCATGGGTGTGTGATGTCTGGTTAGCGCCAAGATGGGCGTGAATGAAGTGCATGCACTTGTCTGCATCTACCGATGCTCTCAGTCCTGGGGGCTGCACCATTTAAATTTGAAAATGGCTAATGATGTTTTCTATTTTATTTTGGTATGAATAAGGAAGTGCAATGCAAAGCCATCTTTACAGTCAGCCATTTTCAGTTCTCCTTTTTTTCTTGTCCTCCCTTGGACACAAGAGCTCCTGTGAGTGCATGTAGCTCAGAGGCAATCCACGATCACTTCAGAAATCATATGAGTCCTTTAGTCCAGATTCTACCGGAAGACTTTGTTCTGATTTCACTAACAGAAGTATGCAAATAATTGAAACAATTAAGAGCAGGATCCACTTTTTCACTTTCAAGGAACTCTTTGCAGTTCCTTAATTTTCACATTTTACTGCAAATTTGTTGCTATAGCTCTGATATTGCTTTTGAAATCAGCATCTTAGACATTGGTAGGATAACATCAATTACAGCAGGGAAAAATCATGACTCTAGATGCAGTGATGAAGGGCAGAGTAGGAAATAGTGCTGAAAGATAAGCTGGCACCCCAGCTGGTGCAGCAAGAAAACCGCTCAATTACAGAATAGTTGGAAGTAATGGTTAGGAAAGATGTTTTCAGTGATTGAAGCCTCCTCACTTATGTGATTTTAGAGCTAAAGTAATAGGCCCCCATATGTGGAATGTTCTTCCACAGGACAGGTTGTGTCCTGTTTTAGTGAGATCCACATAACAGGTGTTTATTCTAGACTTCTGATATTGAAGAGCAACCTGCCTTTAGGATACAGGTCAAAGGTCCCATGTGGGAGAAAAGGATAGGTGATGAAAAATGACTTATGTTTTGACTTGAGTTCCAGTGAATTCAGCTGAATGAGCATGATGGGTCCTTTGAGGGAAAGTCTGTAACATCTTTGCAATACATTGAACTTCCCAGCCTCGTTCAGTTGCACAAGATGAGGTTGTTCTCCTGCTTACCTCCTCGTAGCATTACTGTATTGCTAATAGCATGGATCCTCTGGTTCATTTACTAGAGGACCAGATTTTTTAAGCTAAAAATTGGGGCTCCAAACCATGTGAATAAATCCTTTGGCCTTTCTTCAGGAGACCGCATGAATAATCAATGATTTGCTTCAGCAGTATATAGATTCCTTATTATCATGGCAAAGTGGTTTTACAATACCTCTATCAGCTCTCAGAATTATATGAGACATAATATTGTATTATAATATTATATTATATTATAATATAATTGTATTATATTCTTCCCATGCACAGTGAGTGTAAATGCCTATGGAGGCTGTCTCAGCATTGTGACTATTGAACACCCCATTGACTTTTTCTTGTTAAAGTGTGGGCATGATAGTGTTGTGATGGTTCTCAGTGTCTGGTATTTCTAGGCTAACTTCACTAGAGTGAGCTAAACTGAGTCTTGGCCATTTTGCTCTCTATGTGTTGTAATAATCTCATCCTCCCCCACCTGTCATCTCTGCTCGCAGTCTGCGACCGGTGGCCTCAGCTGCTCCGGAGCCTGTTTGTTGGTGTTTTGCAGCTCACTGACTGGCTGGGTGCAGCAGCAGACTGAGGAAACACAGCAAAACTGAGAAGAGAGAAGCCAGGTTTTTTTGATAAGTTTCTAACTTTAATGTAATTTAGATCAAATATTGTGAATAGAACCCAATTAAGCTATTGGCAGGACATATCTTGCAGAAGCTAGTTTTGTCACCAAAATAATTTGCCAGGTCGTTTTTGGTAACAAAACTGGACCTGCCAGCTTCTTACTAAACTGGCAATAATGAGCAAATAACCTAAGGCTTGAGTGTGTCTATATGTTGTCTTTCACAAGGATGGAAATTACAGTTTTTCTTAAAAGCGTTTTATTTGTTTTTGACATTTTACATGCATATTCTTTATCACTCCAGATCCAGAATTTTCTCTTGAGAGGTCTGAATGAATGCTGCACCTGAAAAAGGCACTTGTTAACTTTTAAAGGCTCTTTATAATATTCTCAAAGGAGTAGCCACTATAAACAGGACCTACACAAATAAGTTATAGACCAGTGTTTAAAGCTACACTGATGGTTTCCATTGATTATGCAACCATTCAAATCTACAGATCTATGTTCATTAGCAATTCCTGACTGAAGCCAAACAACCACAGTAGACCAAATTCAGATGCCAAAAGTCACAGTCAGACTTGAGAACAGTAAGTACAATACATAGAGCAGGATTTTGAAATGTTGTTTTAGTCAACTTTTCACAGTAGTGAAAGTGATGCTGCCATTTAAGGAATTCGAGGTACAGTATGTCAGTTGCTGAAATGCTTAAAGATAAACCACAGCACACTCATTTTCACAGACTGGGAAATCAAAGTGCAGAATAGTGGGTGGGGTTGGCTGGGCAGGCACAGTAGCCTGTAGCAGGTCAGACTGTATCCCAGTTATCCAAGGCCCAGTGTTGGTGTTAATCAGTAAGGCCTGCTGCTTTCTGTGCAGCATTATATCTTGTATAATAATTGCAATCTGAAATATTTTTTCTGTGTTTTCTCAGCTGGGAGGGCTCTAAGAACTAGCTCTTTTGCTTACTAGGTGACAGTTTTCCTTACTTCTCACTAGGAGAGATGATTTACCAGAAGTGCCCTACAGAGAGAACAGTACTTGTTGCTGGGAAGTTACATGTTCAAGTGTCCAAGCCCAAAACCACAATGTACTATTTGCTTTAGACAGTCATGAGATAACATGTTTTTTTCTGTTGTAAGCTGTTAAAAATAAAACAAGGATGCAGAAAATAAATGTTAGAACAGAAGGAGTACCCTAACTTTCCATGTAATTAAAACAGCAGGGTTGCAGCCCTTGGAGCTGAACAGATGTATAATCCAAGAATTGATTTATTTTTGCCCAGATTTTGCACAATTTCCCTACATTCCTAAAATTCATTTTTAAATCAGCCCTCGTCTGAGCACCATGTCGGGTGCTGACAGTGACTGGGAAGCAGCAATACAAATACTACAATACAGAACTATATCTACTTGGTTCATGGCTCGTGTTCACCACCTAACTTTTGGTTGAAAGTTGATCTTACAGGAGGCCTCATATTGCTGGGCTTGATCTGCAGGTTCCTCAAGGCAGGAGGTACTGAGTTCATTGTAGTTCAAGTAAAGTAGGGTGGTCAAAGGCAACTGATGGTGAGCCATGTGTTCATCTCTATTATGGCACTTTTTATGTGGCAGTTGCCATCTTGGACAGTGATACACTAAAAGAACTGATTTCTTCAGCTAAAATTTGGTGACAAAGCAACTGCTGAGAAAGAATTATGCCACCTGTGTGTTAGAAATAGGGAAGGAGAGATACATGAGCCTAAAAGATGAGCATAAAGAATACATTTCTCTCAGGACTAAAACAGCTCCTCTTTGGGGATTGTAAATAAAACATGCCTAGTGCTGGTTCCCAATAAGAACACAATACAGTAAAAGGTTGTCTATAATTTGAATTAGGAGTGATTGTCACTAATTAGCTCCTGGTCCCAACCTAAAACATTTGTCCTCAGAACAACAGGTATAGGCTGTAGGTACTGTTTGTTTTGCATGTTAGAAATACACTTCCAGAGACAGACAGGTTACCTTCTCCTTGCAGGGTTTATATGATTTGACTGAAAAGCATGTAGCTCCAAAGCGGGTCCTTAAAGGGTTTCATGTTGTTTGAGCAGATGGAAACCACCACAGCTACCACTGCTGCTCTGTGGAATGTGTGTTGATCTGTACAGGGACAGAAATTACTATCTCCTATCACCATAATTTACACGTGACCAAGAGGGCAGATGGTGCAGCCCAGCAGGTGCAGAAGATTCCATGATGTTATCTCTAGCTATGGACTGTCCTCTTTCCAGGAATACTCTTCTACAGAGGAGATAAGAGCCTGCCAGAAACTTCTCTTTATATAAAGGAGTTATGGATAGTGTCCCATCAAAATACCTTTGTAATTGCATTAGTTTCTAAGAAGTACAGGAGGAAATATAGATACAGCTTCATGTCATATCCTAATCTTTTACATATTCTTCTTAGATGATTGCATCAATTGTATCATATTTGCTGCATAGGTGATAAATTTAATGTGCTATGAAAGGGTACCCAAATAAATCAGTCTTATAAATGCAAATGAGCAAATCTACTGAATCCAGTAACACACTAGCAAGTGTGAAGATGGTCAGTTTTTCTCAGGGCTGAAAGCATCATCTTCCAACATTTCAATTTGTGCATCTTTTGAATCTTTCTTTAGATGAGTGCGTGAAGGTACCTTGCAGAATATAGCACGCATTAGGAGTTCCCCATAACCCAGTCCAAATCAGCACAAATTTACAGAAATATCCATTTATGCATTATTCTTTAAAATAATTGGAAATACAATTTTTCAAAATTTCTGTCCTGAATTTCAAGCCCCTGTTTTGTTATTAACTCTCGATCTCTGACATATTTCTAGGCTTGGGCTGAATGAGCTTTGGGGTTTTGCAAGCAATCAGGTGTGGAAACTAAGGGATGAAGGCCTGATCCAAAGGCCATTCTTTCCAGTTGGCCTCGAACATTTCCATCAGGTGAAAGTAATTAAGGCCATTGTTCCACCCTGCAATGTCCAGGCAACACTGAGATCTCACAGCATGTAACTAAGTGTGTTGAGCTTTTCACAGCAGCAGCTCCTGTCCTGTGTTAGTCCCCTGGCAAACACTTGCACTCCTTTTGTCATTATCTATCGACTTCTTCTGGGAACTTTTGGTGCCAGCAGGCATAAAAGGAGAAAAAAGAAACATGATTTGTAAGTGAGTTGACATCCAGAAGTGAAGGGAAGGTCATTGTTTCTAGAGTACTCTCCTTCTGGCAGATTGTGTTTGGGGTTTCTGAGATTCTGTGGTGAAGAAGGCAGGTAACGTGCTGGTGTGTGAGGACAGGTAGGCTTTCAGAAAAATTCTAACAGGGGATTAGCATTGTAAATTGGTACTTAGGCTGCCTCGACCCTATTCTTCATTATCACTCCTTATCACTCTTTTCGTCTTTCAGATTTAACTGCTGGTATTCCTGCTGGAGCACATCTCCTCAAGTCAGTCTGTCCATCACTTTGGCCCCTGGTTGGAGTGGGAATTTGTTATCCCCCTCTATGTTTGACTCTAACACCACGAGTTGGGCTGTGTACTGCTTCTGCCTGAAGTCCATCTTAAGTCTGGAAATATTGCACTCTTGGGCCAGCTCTTGCAGGGGATTCTTGTTGTCATGTGAAGTCATAGGAAGGCTTGGAGAAATAGCTAGGGGCCTGAAATACACAGCTGTTAGACTTGTGAAAATGCCTGACTGCTGTGGAGGGGCAGGCTGGTTCAGGCTTCCAATGGCTGACAGATCCTGAGTGTCCAGACATTCACCCCATCCCAGAGCTGCTGGAGGCGACCCCACACTTACTACAGCTTGAAAATCAGCTGGTTCTGTGGAGGACAGCCACAACCCCTGCTCAGGCCACGTACAAAAACCCTGTGTGTTGCAAGAGAACTACAGACCACCCTTGGGAAGCCTTGATGGACAGCTTCCCGGCCTCCTGGCCCCACAGCATCACCCTGAACTCATCATTGTTGCTGGGCCAGAGGCCTTCCATGAATTGGCCTGAAACACGAATGCTTGTTTTCCTCTTGCACTGAATAAGAAACTGACAATATCTAATTGTCAATACCCCTCCCCTGAGAGATATGCAACAGCATTGCTCCTCAGGGCATATTCCCCACTGCTGTATTTAGAACAGTTTGAAAAGACCAAATTTTAAAAAAATTAATCTTTCCAAAAGCTCCCCACCCACCAGTAGTCCTCTGCCAAAATGCAGTTTGAAAAAAATGAAAAAGGACAAATTTATGCACTCTGATGAATGGGAGTTCAAGATGGAACCTGAATATCATAATTCTCACAAAGGTTCAAGGATAATGGAAAGCCATGGTGATGATGATGGCATCATGCCCTGAGAGGTCCTTTGTTGTAGATGCTTGTGGTGTTGCCTCTTCTTGCAGTTTATATTAAAGGTGAAAATGTCAGTTTTCCTCGGTGTTAGAGAGTATTTTTCTTTCAGCTTATCAGTGGATATTTTAAATAAAGCTACACGTCAGTAAACCTGCAATTCTAGCTGCAAATCCCTTGCACAGTGAGTTTAGTTATGTTTCTGTTCATGAAGCTTTCACTTTCTGCACTTTCAATTTCTTAGGTGTTTGTAAACATTTACTACAAAAGATCAAATTGTCACTTTTGCAGTTTCCATTTAGTATTTGTAAAGGGTGGGTCACTTATTTAAATGGCATCAGCTCTGATCCCAGATTTCACAGACAGTGTTTGCCCTGTGTATGCATACTATAACCAAAGCAAATGATAATATCAAGTAATTGTATCAACTTACAAACACTTGCTTTAGAAAATCAAAGGAGGCTGAAATTTCATTATTGGATGTTTCCTTAAAATTTACATGAAGAGGATTCTTTTGTGCAAGTTGTCTCAAATGCCCTATAAGGGTCTTGAAACTGGGTGGAATAAGAGTGAATTTGTAAGTACGGGGGTAGATGCTGGGTTGCCCAGTGCTTGCACTGATCAAATTTAGTGATTTGAATTTTGCAGCTTGGAAACAGCTATATTTGTGTGAATTGTGCTGTGCTACTGTAGTACTTATTTAACTTAGGCCAGGCAGTCATTTCTAAAGTTGCAGACTACATTTGTATCACTATGATTTGGCATTAAGTATTTTGCCTAATCTCATGGCTAAACCGTAATTGTAATGAATTCTGACATCACGGAATCCTCTGCATCACCAGTGATATGTTTGTAATTAAAGGCAGAATTTAATCTTGAGATTTTATAAGGCTGTAACAATTACCTTTAACCCATGCACATGAAATACTGCATCAAGCAAATCTATAATTAGTCAAAACTAAAACAAAGTGCATTTCTATTATTAACAATATTGCATAAAAGTCTCAGTGCCATAGCTAAAAAATCAAAGCCAAGTAATAGTTCAGAGACAGTTGCTGCTATAAAACTTTTGACCTTAGTTACCAAATGTACATGCAAACAAATAAACTAACCAGACGGAGATAGTCCCCTAGGAACAATCATTATTTGCAAAATTTTAGGGGCTTTAAGCCAACCTGCAAAGTTAATGGAATAAAAAGTTCACTGGTTTATGCCAGCTTATTAATCAGTGCCCTTTTTACCTATCTGAAAGGCTGTTTCACAGATTCACTTCTCAAGGTACTGTTTTTGCATCCTTTACCATAGATATTGCTGACTTAAAGGCTGCAGGAGTCAGGAAGTGTTTTGCTGAAGCATCACGGACAGGACTGTGTATTTTGCAGTGAGTCTGTAAGTCCCATCTTGCCAGATATACTCTTTAGATATAACTATCGTTTTGGTTAGCTGTTGCTTCATGTTGGCTTAAAATATTGCTCTGCTGTATTGTCTAATCGAGGATCCCTTGGCCAACTGGCTCATAGTAATTTTCTTCAGTAATGTTAGAGGTCTTTGATGATAAGCATTGCTTGTTCACTGGGTTTCAGGTGTGCCAAGTTAGTTGTCAATATTCCCGTGTTGATTCTTCTGCTTACTCTTAACCTCTGGCTTTTGCACATCTCTCCCAGAGTGCTGAGGATTACCTCGATGCGGGTTTGTACTAGTGCCCGTCATTCAAGTCTTGCTGTCAGCTGGAGTCAAGCTCCTCTGATCAGCACAAGTGGTCATTATCGATCCTTACACGTGTTTTTCATCTTCAGCATGAATTCTACTTTGACAACGTACTCATCTGTCCTGGTCTGAAAGACAGGTGTCTGCCAAGGAAGGCAGGAACCTCCCGGGGCTGCTCTGGATGGTGAAATGGGCTGTGGCTGGAACAGCAGAGGCGGACAGACCCGGGAGTGGTAAACAAAATGTACCAAAACTCTGCGGCTGTAGCAGGAGCCTCAGGGTGACCCGGTGGGAAGGGGGGGCTGGGTTACAGTGTAGCGAAGCAGCTCAGAGCAGTGGCAGAAGAAAAAAACAGTGGGGATGGGCAGTGGCAGCCCGGCTCCCGAAGCCCGTCCGGAGAGGCTCCCTCGGAGGGGCTGGGCTCGGGGTCCCGGCTTTCCCCCGGGACACCCGAGTACACGGCGAGGCTCCTTTTCCACTGAGGTCGGGTGTTAATAAGGTCCCAGTCCAACACCGCTCCTACGAGCAAAGGCTCACCCACGACAGGGGAAGCAGCAAAGGGCTGGACTCCGCCATGGCAGCAAACCCTCCTGAGCAACAGCTCGACCTTCCTCCTTCGATCCCGAGTGAGGGAGAGGGAACGGAGCCCAGCCCAACCCCTCATCCCCGGCCAAAATCTCGAGGTATCTCTGCCCTTCCAAGAGAAGACCCCTCAGCTAGAAGAATGCGGCCAGCTGCACTCCTCCCCGTCCTCCTCGGCTACATCTTTTGTCTCTCTTAAGTACTGGTCGTTATTGTCTTGTAGCAACAAATGGGATAAAATTCCATGAGAGAAAGAAAAAAAATATCCTAACCACCACCATCATCCCCAGATCTCATAGAGTACTCTTTGAAACACATATTAGAGGCTTAAATTTATTATCCTCCTTTAACATACTGGAATACATACTGGTACATACTGGGGACAGGTCAGGGTAGAGCTGTATACAGTGACAATTTCTTTCTACTGTCTGTGAGGACAGATAGGACATGTTAAGCTTGTTTTCCAGAGCTTTGTTCCCTGCTGGCATTGCCTAACAACTCTGAAACCAGGACTCCCTATCTTGTAGCCTGAGCCCCAAGGCTAAGGGAGAATCATAAATCTGATGCTCAGTTACCTGCCATGCAGGCCCTATGTAGTGCAGCCGAAACCAGAACTGTGGTCCTTCAGATGTCCCCCCTCAGGATGTCTGTCAGAGCATATGTTTGAATATCTGTGTAACATGTTGATCTTATCCATTTCAATACACACCTGTTCAGAGAATATTGTAATTGGTTTACTTAAGAAGTAGACAAAATATTGCCATTTAAAACTCATTCACATTGTTAAACATGAAGAGAATGATTCCAAACCTGAACGTTTTGGTTCAGGTGTTGTGTCATGGCACAGGCAGTAAGATTGACAAGTAAATGTTAGAAAACCAGCTCAGCAAAAATATTCTGAAGTTCACAGAAGTTTTTTCCATGTTGGCATGGAGAATGGTGTGAGGATGAACAGTGTGGGGCTGCCTCTAGTTCTAGTTTTAGTCACTGAGAGTGAAAGAAAAATGATAAGAAGCAGCAGTGACACTGGATATCTGCTGTGAGCCACAGGAAGGCACTGGGATGTAGCTGTAACCCTAAATGAGGTGCCAGCAGCAGAGAGGTAACAACAGAAGAAAGCATACTACAACTTTTTGTTTATTTTTTTTTTCTGTTTTAAGTACAAGGGCACTATTTCTCTGTGTTTTGGGGCAAATCCTGTTGTTTCCTTTGCCCAACCTTTGGGACTACTCCTGGGAGAATAAAGGGATGAGAAAGCTTCGGAAAGCAGTCCCACATGCTTGCAGATAGTTACTAAGTCCTGTAAGCAAAGCTGGATAAGCAGTCTTTGTTCTGAAGCAAAAGCAAAGGGCCATCTTCTGCCCTTAACCCAACGATGTTCATTTCCTGAGTGGTGATCAGAAGTAAACCTTTCACAAGGTATTTTTGAAGCCAATCACCCCAAACTTGGATGCTCCTATGAGCTTGGCTCTGAAACAACAGGTTGCTATAACAAATGGCTGAAGTGTTACTCATAAAAATGACACTTTGCCTTCAGAAAAAGGCCCCAGAAAGCACCCTACATTTTGTCCTCCTGGTAAGATACACATAGAGCTTACATCAATAAGCCTTTAATCATGTGTGTCTTCACTAGCTGTGCTGCAACTTGTTTGGGCTGTATAAATTCTTCAAAGCCCTGTCCTTGTATATTTGTGTTAAATGTCTTGGACCTCTACAGAGATGTGCATAAAATATAAATCCTAATCCTCATCAATAATCAAAGAAAGAAGCTGCTGCAGGCTGCACTTTGTCTGATCCTGGCCCAAGTCAGCTAAGGAGGAGGAAATAAAACCCCTGGATATGACACTGTGGAGTAGTAGACAAGTGTCTCAGCTCCTGTCTTAAACACTGTGTGTACCCACAACACTACAAAAACATGGAGGAATTTTCAGCCTATCAGTAACAGGGTATTACACCTCATTCTGCAGATCCACATGGCTCCCACGGCCTGTGAAGGGCTGTGGCAAAGCACATGGACAGCTGACCCAAGGCCAGGGGGACAGGCACTGCGACTGCCTCTGGCCCAGGAGGGGAAGAAGTAGAGTGAGTCTGGAAGTGCACCTGCCACAGCTCCAAGGATGTGGCTGTCACCTTTTTCATGCAGGCATTCTTTTGTTGAAGCCAAACTTCCCATACAGCTGTTTCCATAGGCACCTCTGTGTGATGCTGAGGTTCTCAGGATGACACAAGGTGTGAATTTGCTCTACTTTGTCTTCACTGCATGCCAATCTTCATTTGTTTTCAGTCTCTGCAGGGATAGTGGATATGTACAACTTCACATGTTCCACCACAGCTGAATTTTCCATACAAATCCTCACTTTACAGCTCTCCTGTGCTCTCAAAGATGAGAAATTATGTTCTTGCTAGTTTAACCCATGTAAAAACTTCATCGTAATCTGAGTTTGGGAGGGAATTAATAAATCCCAATGCAGGTTTCCTGGGAAGGAATTCTGGTCTGTTTTCAAGGCAATGATGCAATCTCACTGATGGAGGAGAATAACGTTTCCTTTAGTGCACGCCTTGGATTGCACATTAGTCATATAGAACAAGTGAAATATTTCCAAGAACACCAACAGAAGGGCAGTAATTTTCTTTCACTTCTTTTTTCCACCATTCTCTAATTTCCCTGTTTTCCCTTTCAGCTTTAAAAACAGCATGTACTGCTTAATTTTAAAACTTAAACCCTTCCATCAGACCTCTTTTTCAGGCTACATGCCTATCTTCTTTCTGCCTGCTGCACTGAAAAAAATGGTGTGTGATCATGGAAGCAACAGTTGATAGAGGAGCAGCTGACAGGACTGGCTGAATTAGCAGTATGAGGAGCACCAAATCAGCACTGTTACATTGCTACCTGAGAAGTGATGCAAGCATCTAGCTCTTTTATTTTAAAAACTTTGCTTTGTCCAAACAAGGGTGCAGTCAACATCTGTCCTGCTGCATAGCTTTTCTAGCAAGGAGTAGTTACACTTGTGGAGAGTTTCAAAGTTTACCAAGGTTTTTTTTTTTTCCCTATCTTTGCCATATTCTTCCCAGTGCCCTTGTTTTCTTTTTTCCCTGGATAAGGGGGCATTTCAATAATGGTCTCCTAAAGTTGCATTCAAAAGGCCATAAATCTTCCAGGGTACATGGACAATTTCCAGACAGAATGACGTTATTTCTTTTTTTAATGTAAATACTTAATTCTGGAGCTCCGTCTCAAACACTTATGGCAGTGCTTATATGAAAAAGTAGGTAACTTGTAGTCACTTGGATTAGGGAAACAGTTCCCCAGTAGCATTTTACACTATTTGTGGGGTTTTCTTGTTGTTTGAACATGCTTGGTAAACTGATGTCATTCACTCTTAAAGCTAAAAAACTATTTTGTAAGTGCAAAAGCACTACAAGGCATTTCTTCCTGTGTGCTGTGGGTTGTTATCAGTAACTTTGTTGAATGACTTTGTTCTCTTTACTCTTTCTTAATCTGATCTGTGCACTGGCTCTGTCTTTAGGAAAGAAGTCGCAGTTTAAACTGATTTGGAAATGAAATGTAATTTTGTTGTGGATTTTGTGTAAATGCTGCCTGCAGGATCTTTTGAAGCAGTGTTCTGGGACTAGCCAGCTTTTAAAGAGCCTAATCAGATGGCACCTTAAGTAAAGCACAAATTCCAATTTTAAGAAGAAGTTTTCACTGCTTTAATTCACCTGGTACAGGTTTGTGTGTTGATTACTACAAAGTAAAAGTACAAGACAGGATGTCTACTACTGCTATATGCATGCTGTCATTGATACTTCAGATTTCATGAGGATAGATTTTAAAAAGTATGTCTGATTTTTACGTGCAATCCTCTTATATATTACTTTTTCCCTTTACATACCCATCCAAGCTAATAACCTTAAGAGAAATAAAAAGGCCTTTGAGTGAAGTAACAAAGCTGGACAGTCAGCACACCTTGAAGACACCACTGGGTTGCACCCCACAGCTCATTAGAGTTCAAATAATAAGAAATTAATTGAAATGGGAAATACACTCCAAAACGCTGAGATGGAAGTAGTTCTTCAGACTGAATTATCGGGACAGCTTCATCTGGTGAGTGAATGCTAGCAAGAAAAATGCTCACAGCATATAATTCTACTGAGATGAATTTTGTGTTGTTATTTGTGCCTTTTCTGTCATTACATTATATATTTAGGCTAATGGATAAGTGTATTTTCATGGCATTAGAGCTCCTGAAAACCGTGTCAGTGTTTGGTGATTTGCTAGAAGTAGGTTTCAAACTGAATTAAATGAAAATTAGGGTGACAGTGTGTCCTTGCAGGATACGAAAATAAGGATGAAAGACTCTAAAAATATTTCAGAAGGCAAAGAGCATAGAAAAAACTTTATTGTCTAATTCTTACTACGTTTTATAAGGTGTTCTGATACAGACTTAACATGGTTGGTGAATAGGAACGACACCTCTCTGATCCCATTGGTTAAACCAGAGAAACAGCTGAAATGTTTTGAGAACTAGAAAAGCAAAACACCACCTGGAGAAAGGAGAGGTGTTTGCCAAGATTGTTTTGAGAAGAAGCTTTCTTGAGGAATTTTTCCTTGGGAAAAGGTTAGCAGCTGCTAACAGGCTAAAATCGCTCAGACCCAGAAATATCAGGCCCACAACAGTGGGACTTTGAATCTCACATTGTGTGTCTCACTTTGGATAGGTCCCTGGGAGTGTTTAATGCAAAATGCATCAGGGACTGATGAGCACTAAATAATGAAATTAATTTTCCCAAACTCTAAAAGCTGAAACCTGCAAATCTAATTTCCTGTTGAAGTTTTTTCACTGTTGTTTACAGCTGTACTGTAGAACACCTATGGATGTACAACAAGAGAGTCATCTGATTTGAAATGCAGTTTATTGTTTGGCTCAGGAGTGTAATAAAACTGTCAGCCAAACTCTGCCATTGAACACCAAGTTATCTCCACTTACGGCAGGAGCTTGTCAGTGATTTACAATAAATTCCTGTAGGGCTAATAATTATAAAAATAGTGAAAGAGAATTTTCACTCTCACTAGCAATCAGAAATGAGTTGTATACCAGTGGTCTACAGTCAAACTACATGTGCTTGAACTGCTCAGAACTGTCCCTTTGCTCTGCATACTGCTTGCCTTGCTTTGCCATCCCATCCCATCCCATCCCATCCCATCCCATCCCATCCCATCCCATCCCATCCCATCCCATCCCATCCCATCCCATCCCAT
>WAAE01020241.1:593688-680640 GCA_013400495.1 Nicator chloris | reverse complement strand
CCTATCCCCATCCCCATCCCCATCCCCATCCCCATCCCCATCCCATCCCATCCCATCCCACTGTAGTTTTGGTCAGCAGGGTGTGTTGGGAGCTTTAAGGATCATTATTTTAGGTAGCAGAGGTGAGAGCTGTAGTGGGTCCTGCAGTATTTCTGTGTTACCTGGCACAGGCACGCTGCTGTTCCTTATGAAGCCTGCAGCTGAAAGGACCCCCTGGAGGAGAGGGGGAGGAGAGGGCTTGCTGTGCTGGCACTGGCAGCATCTCTTCTGGAGCATTTGCAGCACCCCACACTCAAGACAGTCAGCTTTGCACTTGAGCTCACAGCAGGCCCTCCCAGGCTCCCTCAGTTACCTGAGAAGTGGGTGATAGGTGCACCCACAAGGACAACTCCCTTCAGGCAGAGGAAGGAAGAGACTCCAGCCTCCCACATCTCAGACAAGTTCTGTAACCACTGAGCTCCTCAAGGGAAAAACAGATGCTGCCCCTACCAGGTTTGGGAGAAAGGGCTGGTGCTGCTAGAGTATCAGTCTGCAGGCAAGGATGTGGGTAGTGGGCACTGTGCCTTGCAGTCCAGAGGAAAACATGCACTTAGCTAAGGGCAAAGATATATCTCTCTTCTTGGCATTTACTAAAGGCTATTTTACATCGTTGATTTTTCTACACTTGTCCCTTCTTGGAGTCTTTTACAGCAAGCTGTATTCAGGGTTACAGGTTCTCCTGGATGTCTGAGCTCTTAAAAGTCAGCATTATAATGGTCTTTGGTGGATCTAGTCCCTGGAAGTGTGAGTCTTGTTTCCAAAGTTGATTAAATTATCAAGTGCCTAAGAGTACCTCAAACCACCAGAAGAAATACTTCTTGCCCTGACCCCTTATGAATACCTACAGCAAATTTTCATCAGGAGATATAAAAGCTTAGTCCCAGCAAAGGAGATAACAGGCACTCAAGATATCAGATGGAGGAATCTGAAATTATTTTATTTATTTGTATTTATTATCATTTTGTATACGTCTGACTGCATCTCAAAAATTTAAAGGCATCATTTAGAAAGATGTCAGTGGTAGAAATATCAGAACATAAATAGTCATTTCTGTTTTCATGTGTTGCTTAATGAATCCTTAAAATCTCTTCATACTGTTCACTCAGCCTCTGAAAATAAGATTTTAAACTTGACCAAAGAGCTTACGAAGGAAGCAAATGCCTTCAAATGAGGCTGAGTCCCGGAAGTGTCATCTGTGATGCATTACTGCTGTAAAGACACAAAATCGAGCTGATGAGGACAGAGAAAGTTTCCATAACAGCAACAGTACTCAAATGAGACTGGAAGAGTTGTCATCATTGTTTGAAATGATGTGTGTTTGAAACAGACACAATCTCTAAAGCAGATCGCTATTATTTTCTGCTCTCATTGCAGCACTCGAGGCATTGTGCGACTCACAAAGCCCCTCAGCCATCTCTTTCCCTTCAATTTTTCCATCACTGTGGAATTTAAATAGCTTGTTCTTCTCAGACAATAGATTTGTCTTTCTTCCACCAGTACTGTATTTATTATAAATGCCATTTCTGCTTAAACAGAAGGGTCTTGTTTCAAAAAGGGCATCAGTCAAATTTTCTGTAGCAGATGTCGTTTTTTAGGAATGGCACTCCCCAATTTAGTGCTCCCACTGAGTCTCCAAACCACACTGCTGCTTGCTTGCTCCTCCCCTTTCCCCCTTTCCCCTGCGGTGGGATAGAGAGGAGAATTAGAGGCACAAAAAGTAAAGATGATAGGTTGAGATAAGAACAATTTACTGGAAACAGCAATGAGATAAGAAAACAAACAGTAACAGAAACAATATTATTGACAGAAGGTACAAGAAAAGAAACATTATTGCTCACTACAGAAATCCCCAACAACACACCATACACGAATGCAGCCACCTCCCCCTGGCTGCTCCCTCTGCTTGGGACCAGAGTTATCCCACCCATATCCCACCCACTCTCTCTGGCTTGGGATCAGTGTTACCTCCTGCTCTGTCTGCCATGCTTACTTGACTGCAAGGAACCTCTTCTTCCTGGAAGAGACACCCTCTCCCATCCCTGGGAGAGGTGTGGTGGTGGAGAATAACCTCTGAGTCCTGGACATTCCTCCTCCCAGCTACTGCAAAAATTAACACAAAAATTAACCCTGTCCAGGACACCAGACAAAATAGAATTTCTGTTAAAGAAACAAACTGACTAAATTTTGTATATTTGCATAACAGCCAGACTTGTATTTCTTGCATTCAGAGAAAATTCAGTAATTTCAGTAACAGAGGTGTTTAAATTTATTTGCTGTTCATCTATCTTCTCTCTCTCTCTCTCTCTCTCTCTCTCTCTATCTATCTATCTCTCTATCTCTCTGTCTATCCATCTCTCTCTCTACCTACCTACCTACCTACCTACTTATCTTAATTACAAACGGTTTTCTAAGCACAGCAGGATGGCCACAGCCTTTAAGGCTAGCTTTGGCTGCAGGAACAAAGCTCTAAGTTCAGTGGCAGGCTCATAAAGACCATACTTCCCAATCTGGAAGTGTTAAACTTACTTGAGATACACTGCTGAGGTGGCTGGGAGCTACTCAATGTTTTTTAAGTGCTAATTGCATATATTCTCTTGATGTTGTTTCCAGCAAAGAAACAGCTGGAAATCTTTTGTTGAGTTGGGCATTGTTTTGAATTAAAGTCAGGATAGTGTTCAATATCTCTGTGTTGTCTGATGCATAGGCATGGAGAAGTAGCAGTGTGCTCTTTGCAGCCAGCAGCCTGTGGTTTACGCCCCATAAACTGTAGGTCACCCACGTTTCTTTCTGAGGCAAGCCTCAGCAAATTCAGGCTTGCAGGATTTCTTTGTATGGTTTGTAGTTCCAACATGCTGAGTCCTGTTTGTGTGTTCAGGCTCATGTGAACTAGGAAGTGTCCAACTGATGTCAAAACAAAACAAAACCTATTCGTATGGAATTGATCCAACATTTACTGAAGCCAATGCTAGAGCTTCATGACTGCAGCCTTTTGATCAGATGTATCTTCTGTAGTGTGACCAATGACGTTCACGTCCTTTGCCTGCTTGTCTGAATGCATTTCTATCACCTGAGTAGGAAAGATCTTCCCAAGGCAGTCTCCTGAGCTGCAAAGGACTGCAGTTGATCTTCCTTTTTCTATTAATTTTGTGGTGACCAGTGTACTCAAGGAACATGCCCGAAGCAACCCGTTAAAACAGGCTGAAGGCACTTGAACACAGTGCTGGCTGGAAAAGCAAGTTGAAAGCACGACCCTGAAGTCTCCAGGACTGGTAGCAAAATGCTACCTAGACATAGGACAAACATAACAGGAACAGACACTTTCACTGACAAGTGTGAAGGTGCTTACTCCAGATTTGCACCATGAACTGGAGCAATAGATGCGTGTGACTGTGGAGTAGTGTCTGAAGAGGGACTCAACGCTACTCCTCCAAGGTGGCTGGTGTAAAAGCTTTGGTACTTGTGACTAATCCCTCATTTCTTAAATCTTTTACTTGTAAGCATGCTTGTTGGTGACTGCTCTGAATTAGCTTTGGAGAGGTTGGTATCTGTCCCACCTCCCCCTCCAAAAGCGCAGCTCTGCACCAGCACATTGCAGGCCTGTGGTTAAGTTCTGCAATCTGGTCCTGTATGAAATACTCTGCACTTCAGGTTTGTGGTGCAGTAACTTGAGCAATCCTAGCTATGTGCAACTTGTCATATGGCACTATAAAGTAGGAACACACTTTCCAACAGTTATTAATTTTCTGCTGCAGCATACAAAATATGCAAGATCTGCCAGTAGCTTTCAGTGTTTTCAGGCTCACTGATGCTGAGGGGCAATTCTTGAGGGGCAAATGTGTTAAATGAGGAAAAGTTTTTTGCATCCAACAGTACTTCAAAGACATTTTTCATTTTTTTATATACTGCCAGGATACATGGGAACACCTCTTTCAGATATCAAATGGAGGAGTATTCTGCTGAAATGGGATATTTCTTTACTGCCTTCCTTTGTCTCTAAACAAAAGCATCCTTTTTGTACCAGCATATCTACTTTTGAAAGATTGATCATATTGCATTGGAGAAGAGATTTGAGTGAAACTGATTTGCTCCTTGCTGTTTAAAATTACAGATTAATTCAACAAAATATGATTAGAAGAGAGGAATTAATATTTCTGTATAATCTTTGTCAGTTGATTATGAAGCATTAATGTTTGTTGCCTTGCTTCTGTCTGATCTGCAAAGAGAAGGTTAGGAAATATCTTTGGTCTCATCTTTCCTGTTATGATAAATAACTGATCTGTGGTCAGAGCTGTAAAGTTCATAACCTACCCAGAAAAAACTTAGGAACAAACCACTGCTGCTGCAACATTATGTAAAGTGGAAAACCTATTTTCCTGGGGAGAGGTGCTGCTTAAAGATGATTTCACAAAAGAGGAAGTCCTTGCTGTTTATCCTGCTTGATCCAAATGTGCAACATTTCCTGTGGCCAGATCTGCAGTAAAATCAAAGGGGGTAGCCATTTTCTGTGGTCTATTGCTTCCTATAGCATACCCTTATGAGAAAGGAAGAAAACTACCATTTGTTATACAACTACCCCTAACCTTCCTTTCCTGATTAATCAATTCTAAAAAAATGACGCATTGGTAATAACCCCACAGGGTCCAACTGGTAATCTGTTTTTCACATCCCTCTGCCAGAACCACTGTCTATTTTAAGGTGACAGAAAGCAGTTTATATATTTTGAAAGATGGAATTTATCCCTAAGACTTTGGAAACACAGAAGATAGACAGCTGATAAAATCTGTGCTTGCAAGAGGTCATTATTTAGGTTACAAGGTCAAACACAAAGCAGATAGCAAATGCCATAATTACGATTACCTGCACAGCTTTAAGTCCCCAGTGTATCTGAATAGAATTACAGTGTTTAATTGCACCCTGTGCAGTTTTTCTGTGATGGTTGCTGCCTGGGCAGTATTTGGCAATTCTGAAAAAATGCAGATTTATTGAAAACATTCAAACGGATTTATTGAAATAATTCTACAGAGTTTTCGAAGGAAACAAGCCATGCTCAGTGCAGCAGAGAGCTGCCTTTTCCCTTTGTTTAGGGCTAAGGTTGTCATCTGATGAGAAGTTTCTTGAAAAGGTCGGTGTGTGTGCACCCACAGCCATGCACAGGGAATGCAGTTTTTCCCCTTTTCATAAGCAGTGAGGTAACTATTCCTCCTGGACCCTGCAGTCTGGAGACTGGCACCCCCTAAACACTGAAATGATTGATGAAATCAGTTGCCAGCTGGAGTTCTGGGTGGGTAATGCAGGAGACAGAAGCAAGATTCCTGGATTCTACTTACGTCTGACTCAGTGTGTGATCTTCAACAGCAAATGTAAGTCAAATCAGGGCATGCTCTGATCTGTCACGAAAGGCAGTTATGGGAATAATGAGTGTTTGTCAAATCTAGTTTAGTCAATACTGCAAAACATAGGCACAAGTAACTGTTGAGTGTTGGGTCCCATTTTACCAGGAACAGGCTGACAGAATTAACGAGGATGCTGCAGTGCAAGGCAATGCTGTTATTAGTTTTCTGAGAATATTTGTTCCTTCTCAGTGCAGAGCTTGTGATAATGTTTTTTGCCCTCCCTTTCACTTAATTGGTCACTGCTATCCGTAATTGCCAGAAAATATTCATTGAACTCACATACCATTTCAGCTGCATCCTTCGGAGTTCAAGTGTTCTTGCACTGGGTCTGTATCCTTGTTCCACATCTCACACAGCATAGGATGGACCCAAATAATCTCAGGACAGAAATATATGCATATGCATCAGCTTCTTTGGACTAGTTCAAATTCTTTTGGGACAGGTCAGATTTACTTTTCATGCTCTGAACAGCTTATAGGACTTGAACCACATCTCTACCATTTCCTGGGGCTCAGACTGGCTGCTGCTGTGAGGAACAATGGGGTAACCAACACGGGCACAGTGAGGCTCTCTAATTGTCCTGGAAGAGTTTCTACTGCAGGCAGTTGATCTGATTGCCTCAGGCAGCAGCAGACATGCAGAGCAGCCCAGCATGGGAGCAGCCTCCAGCTCCTCCATCAATGGTCCTGCAGCAGCCAGGGGAAGGTAGCAGTGCTGGTTTTTGTCCTTGGACACTCAACAATTCCAAGGAGAAAAAATAGAAGAAAATGTTCTTTATTGGACACTGGTACTGGGAAGAGTCTGAAAGACAGAATTTAGTAATGAAATGAGCATGCAGACTGCCCCATAGTTGGCTTGTGTGCATCATTGGTTCCTAAAATTCAGGTGCCAACTTCTTGCCCAGAAATGAATATTCTCTTTCTGAAAATATCAAAATGCTGAAAGCAAGTATCCCAAATCTGAGACAACCTAAAAGTGGTTATGTTTTGCAAACTGTCAAAGAAAAAAGCATTTGAGTGTCATTTAGATATTGATTCTTTATATTTTTAATCATTCTTTTCCTCCTTGATAAAATGTTTCAAACGAAAGCAAGAACATTTAATTCCCAAAATGTTAGTATGGAAGTTTTGAAGCATTAAGACTTTGAAATGTGTTAGAAGTCATAAAAAAATGATGAAAAAGTATTCTTGTAGTTAAAATTAGTCCATAACTTAGCCTGATATTCCTATGAATCACTGTAAAACTGAGTTGTTTCTATATATTCTGTTTCTCTGCCTTTCTGCCTCACTGATTTTGTTGAAAAGTTGTTCATCATGATACTTTGTTACCTATTTTACAGCAGCTTACTCATCAGTTGGAAGTTAGTCAGAGATTAGGAAACATCGTGAAGTTATCAAAAAACTAGCATGTTAGAAGGAAATCAGTTAATCTTTAGCCTCACAGGATAGAAAGAGGAAATGTAATTGCAAAACTGAACTGTGTTTTACAGTCATTTTCACTTAGAAAGCCCGTCAGATAATTCTATAATTAGCATGGGACATGTAACGGAGGGAAAAAATACCTGACACGAGAGGAACTTGGTGAATGTTTTCATTCATAAATGGGATTTAGCTGCCATGGCAGAGCAATCTCCTGAAACAAAAACTCCTTTGAGTAACGAGCCATAGTTTACAATATAGTGGAGCAGCAGACACCTGGGCCTTGGCCGAGTGGCATGGCTCGACAGCTGCTTGTGCTCATCGCTCAATGGCACATGTGGTCGGTCAGGAGCAAACTCCAGGCACCAAAGAGTGAGCAAGACTCATTCCAGTCAGGAAATTGACTGTATTTGCCTGATTCTTGAAATACCTTTCAGCACAATAACTTCTTCAGTCAGATCAGTGAAATAAAATCAACTCGGTTTATCCCACATGTTGATGTTTATATAGTACCTGTCATCACTCACTTAAATGGATGAGAATATGGATAGAGATTAATTCCTGCTCTGTAATTTGTCTTGAGATATAAACAGTATTTTTAACTACTAAATCCTGAAGTGTGACACTTTGTAAAAGATCTACCTAAATCTTGAAAATAGTTACTGGTGCTTAGTTCAGGATTGATTTTCCCCAGCATTATTTATACAATGAACAGTGTTTCATTGATTTCATCTCTGCTGAGGAAATTCAATTAAGATTTCAAGTGTTCAAAATCCAGGTTCTAATGCTGAATTGTGTAAAGAAAGGATCATAAAAGAAAATATTAGTTCATGTGTTTAGCAAGGTAAGCAAACTACATTGGATTTCCTCTGTCAGTGAAGAACAGTTCTACAAAAATTGCCTGACTATGGTTTTTGAGTAGAAATCTGCTGTGCAGTTGGAGTGTTGGGGGATAATCTCTGTCTTTGTAGAAAATGTATTTTTTATTGGAGGGAAGAGAGGAAGACAAAATCTATAAATGGAAAGTAATGATTTTGTTCTGAAGGATGATAAAAATAATATTCAGTATTACAATTCATAATATGAACTTGGGCTAAAGGATGTGCCTTTATGAGTGGATTATGAGTTGGACTGAGCTGCTCTGGGAAGGGGACATTTAGTAGTACCACCATGAACAATAGAGGATACACAGAGCTGTATCATACCAATGCAGGGGCCCATATTTCCACATCTCAATGCCTTATTAAGGGCTTCTTATCCCTAGGCTATGAAGAATGTGTATCAATGCCCAGTTCAGGCTCCAGATTGTCACCCTAAAGTCACAGATCTGGGATTCAGAGCTGCAGTTGTGATCAGGCAGTCAGAGAACTAGACCCATCCTTTTGGGCCACGTCTGGAAAATGCCTCTGTTTTCCATCTCCTGCAGGAGACAGAAAAATGTTGGTGGGAAAAGTTTTCGAGTCTAGTTTCAAGCTTCTGCAGTCAACTGTGTCTTCTAATCCTACCCATAAATGAGATTAATTTTTCTTTCATCTTTTCTTATTAGAATCTGGTTCTGTCTCTCATCTTCTCGTGACTCTCATGAACTTTCCTTTGATTTCTAACCAGATATATTAATGGATATTTTATACCTGTTTTTCTTTAGCTCTCTTTTAGTTTCAACAGTTCTTGTTGTATCTCCCCCTCAGAGTACCTACAGGGAGCTGTACCTTTGATTTAGCTAGGGAAGGAAAAAAGAAGACCCAAACTAAGCTGGGAAAAGAGAATATAATACAAAATCAGGCAGTTTTCTCCTCCTTACCACTGAGCTTCAGCCATTTTGCAAAGTGCCACCAGCTCTGCGAGCTGCACCATCCGCTGTTCTCCAGCAGTAGTGGGATCCAGGCTGGCTGAGGATGTGATATTTCCTGCTTGTGAAACATTCCAGTGTAAGGAGGGGGCACTCTCAAATAGACTCCTCTTTAATGAGTTGTATCAATAAATTCCAATCAGCAAATGCCATCCACATACCATTGTGACCACATTGGCTGCTGCGAGAATGCCAGAGCTATCAGTGGAAAGGCAGTGTTGTCTGCTGCTGCATCAGCCTTCCAGAGCTGTTCAACCAGCATATCCTCTCATTCAAACACTGATGAGGCGTGCTTCAAACAGAAACCAGATGTTGTGGATTCATTGTATAATTACACAGCTGAAAAGAGGTTACGAAGTGGCCAGAGAGCAACAAGCAGTAACTGCGGGAAATTATTCTGTCAAATCTCTGCAGACCAGGTTGCAGCCACACAGTGCCATGGATTTAGACTCTTGGGAGAGGTTAACCCTCATTTTGACTCACCTGTAAATCTCTTGAGTGATCTGTAGGGTTTGGCCCTCCAGGCTGGCTGCAGAGCCCCATGCCTGTTCACCCCTCTGACCAGGGCTGGTGTGATGGCACACGAGCATCCGAGCTGTGCTGAGCACGTATTGCATGGCACATGGAAGAGCCACACAAAAGCTTCCAAGTTTTCTGGTCACATCTGACCTCTGTATTTATGTTTTCAGTTCGTACATTCACGTGTGTGTTCAGTGGGCTGAATTTTGCAAGCAAATGATTGCAGAGCTTATATCAGATCTTCATTTGCGTGTGTATGACTGTGCAGCCAAAATAACTATTGTCACTATTAGCAGTAATGGTGATACTGCTGGCAGTATCATTACTAATCTAAGGTTATTGGGTAAACTGGATTTTTGATTGTAAGGTTTTCATTCTCCCAAAGATTAGAATTCCAAGAAGAGAAATAGTTATTCCGCATTTGACATTCAGCCAGACCAGTTGAATTTCCACTAAAGAAATAAATCCAGCTAACACTAAGCAGGGGTACTTTGAAAATATAGTCAGATAACTCAAAACCCTTACTGGTCCCAATGTGCAGATAATTTATGATTTGAAACCTCCTTCTATCACTGCAGGACACAGGGAAGAAGGTCAGGGGAAACAACATATTTCTTGTTTGAAGCAGTATAAAATAATTCTCTCTGCTAATGATGTTCTGATGTTTGTTAGCCATCCAGATAATTGCATTAAATCTTTGCTTGAACTTGTTGACAAAGTTGCTTCAATATCTTCCTGTAATTCTGATTGGACAAAGTCAGGGCTTTTGCCAGTGAATGGTCTTTGTTCACTGCTAGTAGTTAACTGTTTAATTCTTAGGGTTTCACACCCTCAAGGTATACACTCAGTACAACTGCTAAATTTAAAGGTTAGAATTGCCAGAATTATCAAGGAAGTGTCAGCAGATTGATTTGCTTTTAATTTATTTTGGTAGGAGAGACTGGCAACTAATAAGATTATGATTGTTCCGAAAAACAATTACGTATTGAACATGCTGCCAGTTGCTATAAATCCTTGAAGTTTTCAAGAGATGGCTCCATTACTAGCACTTTTTTTGTGGAAAAATAAGAACCACAACATTGGCATTAGGAAAATCCTGGAAACTGATAAAAGTGAGCTTTTGTTTGGAGGCAGAGCATCGTTTTGGTTCTCACCTCCTGAAATTGAAAGGGACCCTGTGTGGTTTTACCCAGAGGAAGCTCAAGCCCAGCCTTGTTTATTAAATATTCGAGCTACAATGTTATCTCTTCTGAAGAATCAGGTTCCACGCTGGCATGATTCACCACAGATGAAGCCAAAGGGCTTGCTGCTGGCTTGACTGGGCGTGACCGGGGTTTTGATGACACAGGTAGGGAGTGAATCTGCCTGTCTTCCAGGGTTTCACATCCATGAGGATACGACGTGGATAAATAAGTCCTGAGCGCAGGGCAGTCTCCACTGCCAGCAGCAGCTCTGGAAGCAGACCTGAATCTCCGAGGTGCCCCATGGGCACAAAGAGGAGGGGATGAGCAAAGGGCAGAGACCAGTTTTGGGTCTTGCATATCACTCCCTGCCTCACTTCTCTGCTGTCAAGAAGCCCCTCTTCCTCCCTGTGGTAGTTGCAGAAATGCTTTCTAGAAAGCTGTTTTTAGGTACATTCAATAATAATAATTAGATAAAAACCAATTACTCTCTAAGAGCACTTGAACTGCATTTCCAATCCCTGAACATGCCTGTAATATAACTGTCTTGGAAGTTGATAAGCTGTGCAAAGTCTCTGCATTTTCCCATTGCATCATATATGTACAGTATTGATTTGGAGCATGTCCTCCCACAGGTAAAAATTGTCTTTTACTTTGATATTTGTAAGAATGCTCAGAATATAGCAGAATTAAAACCAATAAATATACTAACCAGCCTGTCAAAAGTGTCAGAAAAAATCTAAAACAGCAGAATAGTTATTCTATAAATTCCTGGCATCTCTGGGATGACCTTATTGGTTTTGTGTGCTGGAAGGGCCTATATCATCCACTTTTGGTTGTGCCTCTCAGGGTAACCTGGTTTTCTCATAAATCAGTTCCAGATTAGAGAAAAATCCTGGCTTCACTGAAGTGAATGGGAATTTTGGTACACATGGAATCTTATCCCCAGATTTTCAAACATGAGGAGATGAAAATTTGGCTCTTAACTCTCCCTTGGGATTCTTGAATTAGTGGTTCAAATTCCAAAAGCTGTGACACCCACTGATTTCAATAGGAGCTGCTGGAGCTCTGTGAAAAAAGGTTGTTGAGTTCCAACACTAAATATGGATGGTGGAATCTTAAAATAGGTCTCCAATTTTTGAAAATCTTGGCCCAAACCTTTATTAATACCACACTACCATGTGTCCTGTATCTATTAGAAAAGATAATATCATTCAGATCCACATCTGCTGTATTCTGTTAAACTTGGGAAACAAAAATGGTCTTTTAATCAGATTTAGATGAAAAACTGTCTCTGATATAGTAATTGACAGTTAGGGATAGTCCATAACTGTCTATCACCTAACTGACCAAGTAATATGCCATTAGTTAATATATTCCCAAACAGCAGATAGAACAAGTGGTATGTGTATATAATGTTCTCAAACAGCTCTGGTAATCTGAGTAATTTCAGCAATTTTCAATTTTAGAGGAAGTAACTAATCCCAAGTTATCTATAGTCATTCTTACTGACAGTATTGTAGGTTTGAAACATTTTCTGCTATACCAATATCACAGACTGGCTGTGCAAGTGCAAATGTATCTGTCACTTCTGTATTTATATTATTAATACTAGTAGTTCTTAAAAGTATATTATTTAGGGCAGTCTCTGCCTCCATCAAAAAAAAAAGATAAAAAATTATTGAGGGTTATTGAAATCTGTATGAAGTCAGTTCTCCTCTGATACAATTTCATTAGAGCTAACCAGCAAAATGGAGTTGGCTCTGATCTGAATTTGAATGGGAAACCTCTTGGTGTAATGGAAATGCTGAGGGAAGTGGTATTACTAGTTCTGTAGGTGGCTTGAGTCAATAGACTCACATTGCATTTGTATTGCTTTGGGCTCTCAAGGCCACTGCCTGTGTTTTTAATAAAAATTCTATGGAACGTTTTGCAGAAGAATTAGTCCAGATGTTTTAGCTGGATTTCAAATTGACTATCCTCTGCCTATCTCTCTAGAAACAACTAGAGTTAGGGTTGCAAAATATTTTCCATTACAATCCTTTCTTTTAGCAGGCTTCTAATTTCCTGAACTGAGTAATTTTGTTTGCTGAAATTTCTTGAGTTCAGCTTCTGTTGTGCAGTGGGGTACAGCACTCAGTGCTGTGGTTGAGCAAGATCTCTTCAGCCACTTCTGTGTATGGGAGAAGAACTTTTTACACATTCCTCAGCATAAGTTGAACCATGAATATGAATTTTTGTGAACAGAGCTCTGGTAAAAATCTTCCTCCCCACAAAACGGCTGAAGTGTGAAGTTTAAAATCTGGCCCAAACAAGGCAATTGTGGATAAATAATGATTAGCATCAGATCTTTCTACCTCTCATTTTATATTTGCATGACCAGCAGCCCTGTGAACATCACAAGCCCTTTTGGTAATACAAGGTGCCTCTGAATGCAACAGTACTATTAGAATTTGGCTCTGGCCAAAGGAGGCAGAAGCTTCTTGAAGTTTCTGCTGCCTTGAAAGTGTGTCCTCCTAATAGTAATACTGCAAAGGAGTATCAGCATTCTGTCTCCTACATCCCTAGGAACCAAGAGACAGGGTAGTGAGAAGGAAACCACACAAAAGCCTTTTTGCATTGCTACATCAGCTTTCTGCATTTTATTACTGTAGGCAGGGTCTGCCTCCTCATCTGCTTCTCGTCAAGGCTGAACCCTGTGGTACCTTTGTATGTTTGGGCCATTTAAGGCTACCACAATAAAAACAAAAATAAATAACGAATAAGCAACTGGAGCCCAAAGCTGTAGGATGGATTCCTTCCAGATCCTAATGGAGTGAATGATAAAGTCCCAGTGGAGCAGCAGAGCCAGACGTCTGCAGGACTCTGGTGTGGGGCACACTGAAGCACATCACAGTGCTCAGCAGCAGTGGCTCAAGGCAGGACCAGACCACTGCTCAGAGCCAGCTGCCCAACCCCATTGTGTGCCCCCACTTCTTAACCTTAGCTTTGGGCTGCACATTTGAAGGGATTGTATCTCCTTCTGCTTTCTTTCATAAGACCTGAACTTTCGTTTTCTACCTTGTCCCTGGCTTGCAGGAAGCTCCCAGTGTTGCTGAGGGCATTCCTTTCTGTATGCTTCAGTGGCTCCTACATATTTATGACATTAATTGTGGTATGATGCAGAGAGGAAACATTTACAGGGCGCTAAATTTCCCTGCTGTTGAGTAGTGAATTGCATTTCAGAGTAGTGTGGCACTGTTTGAAGATGACTGTGACAACAGTCTTTGCATTGAGATGTTGGATTTGTTTTCCTTTTGGAAATGGAGATCACTTCAGCTCAAAGGCTGTTTTCACCAGCACTGTAGCAGAAAGCACCCAAGCATGGTCCAGTCATTGTCCTAATTCTGTGTTAGTCTGTCAAGCTGTTCTAGCCAGAGCTACAAGTGGCCCAAATGAAGAGAGACCTGAAGGGTTACTCGACAGATTTTTCCCTTGCTGCTTGGCAGTGGTCCACAGTGTGTAGTCTCTAAATTTGGAAGATATTTGACAGGATAAAAAACTGCAAACCAGAGGCTGCACCTTTAATGCCAGTTTAGAAATGTGTCTGGTTACCCCCGTCTGGGAAGCTAATTCACAGAGAGCTGAAAGTATCTGGCAAAGAAACACATTTTGCCTTGGGCATCATTTGGGGAGGGGAAAAAAAAAAAAGTAATATTTCCAGTTTTTTAATCAATCTTTGGCAGCCATGGAGCACTGCCTTACAGGATTACTATGATTATAGACTACAGCATGCACTGCAAATGAAGACTTTTGAATACCTGCTCAGTGCCTGGTTGATACATGGCTGGTGAGGATGAGCACTGTGCTGAGCTCAGGAAGAAGTGAGTGCCACGTTTGCTACCCAGTTTTTTCAGCTATAAAAGACAGATATGTTCACAATCAGTATTAATGTAGTAATGTGCTATCCATTACATGACACTGTCTTTTAGATCCTGTTACCCAATTTCTCCTTGGTTATAGCAAGAGTGAGTAAAGTAGATGAGGGATTTTTAATATACCCAGATAAAAATAGACATGGCCTATGGCTTTTCAGTTTCTTCCTACTTCAGCAAGGCTGATCCTTTATTTCAGCTTTTTCTGTTTTATAAGTATGTACTGGCTTTCTGCTGATAAATGTATTAATGTATTTTAAGATAATTCTGTTAGGGTTCTGTCTCTTCACACAGACTTTTAAAATTTATTATTTAGTACTGTGCACAGATTATCTTATTTTATGATTCTTGAGCAGCCAAAAGCAGGACCTTTGCACTTAACCATTAGCTTTCGAAAGGATCCTAATCTTGACACAACCCAAGATGGTTTGTATGTTCTGGCTCTACAATGCCTATAAAGGAATCTGGGAGGTTGGGCAGCCATTCTCACGGGATTTTGAACTGATTCCCTGTTGAAAAGAAATTGGGCACCCAGGCCCCATCAGTGTCCTGACCAATGTCCTATTAACACGCCTTCAAGGAACAAGAGGCATCAATAAAGGGCCCATTTTTTCTGCTGTCCACATCAGCATCTCCCAGAGAATTCCAAGGAGAACTTGTGCAAGGGAAGAGGCAAGAGAGTAAGATGCATCTGACGTGTAAAACCAGAAAAAGTTATGAAACATAGTTAGGGCCTCCAAAAGGCTTCCTCAACCAGAAATGCAAAAGCAGTTCAATGCAATAGCGTAGTCGTAACAGTTGATTGGCCATAAGCCACAGCTCCATGCTGTTGCAATGTGCATTTTCTGCTGTTGAGACATGCCATGATAGGAAACTCTGACATAGCCACCAAGTAACAGCAGCAGACCCATATCAGGGTCCTTCCTATTTTTGAACGTGGGGTAAAAAATGGATGGGAAAAGAACTGGGAAACAGAATTGCTGTAAAATGCAGAAAAGGGTCACAGGGTGAGGAGTACCATGCTTAGCAGAAGAGATATTCCTTGGTGAAAAGAATAATGATGGAATATGAGTAAGATTTGCTTCAGAGACATACAGAGTGTCCACAAGGCACTGCAGGCAAAGCACACATTCGTGTGCCACATGCCCAATTCATCATTATTTCAAAGCCATTTCACCATTGTTTCCCATTGAAATAGGCTTAGAAGAGAATTATGCATGGCATATTAATTCTTAAAATGACTTGGGGAAAGAAGAGCATTGACACATTAAAGTGAAAATATGAGCGCTATGAACTCTAGGTGACTGTGTATTCTTCTTACAATTCCTAAGCCCAGCACCTGTAGAAACAGTGTCAAATCTAATTTTTATAATTTTTTTTCTGGAAGGATGATTGCTAAAGTTAGTATGCCACTGAGATAGGCAACATTCCACCTTTTGAGCAGCCCATACTGCATGCATGAATTAGCACTCAGAAATTATGTCCTACTGTTTGTGGGCTGTAGAACCATGTGGATGTGTTGTGTTGATGGTTGCACCCAGCCTTTGACAAAAGTGTCACAAGGTTTCAAAAAATACCATTAATTTATAGCTTGGCAAATTTTTATTTCATTTCATGAAGGAGATCAATTGAATACCATTAGCCCATATCAGAAAATATGCGAGAGCTCAAATTTGCAGCCTAGACTTAGCCTGACTTCCATTTTGTGGTCACCCCAAATCTGGGTCCAAAAGCTTTGCAGCTAAAATGGAGATTAGTGTCAGTAAAGTTGCTGTAAAGATGCAGAAGTAAATAATCTCACATCTAGAAAAAAGGACTGAACCATATTTAGAAACAATGCCTCTGAATGCCTTCTACATATTTGGTGAACATGGGACTGTTATTCAGGGCTGGTTTTGGAGCAGTTGATTTACTTAAGCATTATGACACTTATTTGTGCAAGGCAAATCTCTTTTAAGCCATGTAATGTTTTCCAAAGCTCTTGAACTGCTGTAATTTCTCAATTAAATAAGAGAGATGCTCAACCTAACTTTATTTTCCACCACTATATAGATATATCTTAGTACAGAGTTTAATTAATGCTGAAATTAATCAACAAGGTCTTTGTGTTTTCTTGAACCTTGTCTGGAGTTTAAAAACTCTTTGGGGAAATTAAGGCCACTCAAGCCACCCCCTTTTCTATAATGGAGAAATAAATACTAAGGGAGATTGAAGCTGAGCACAATTTACTGAAGAGGCTCACAAGAAACACAGCAATAGTAATGAAGGATTGTACAAAAAGAATATGCTTTAGCCAACAAAGGCAAGATATTGTCTGTTTCCCCCCAAGGACAAAACCCAAATGGTGGCTGTCCCCAGGCTGTCTGCCACGTGGAGCCCGGGAGAACACAGGCAGCATGCCAGAGAGGTTCTTGCAGCTCAACTTTCTCCTCTTCCCAGCTTGGCAACAATGGAAAAACAGGGCCAAAACAAAACCTGAGGAGCTTGCTCGGCCCAGAAACTCTTCTGCCAAGCTGCTGTGGCAAGGGCCAGCAGGTGCTTCTCTTTCTCCCTTTCTCTCGCTCTCTCTCAGCACCAACACGCGGCTGGGTGGGCCCCAGCAGGTTTTGCCTGCACGTGGCTCAGCCGTGGCTCTGCTGGGCTGGCATTGTCCTGGTGCTCTATTTTCCGTGGCAACCTTCAACACAGGAGCTGTTTTTTCAAGGCTTGGACTCCATGGGCCTGGACAAATGACAAGCTGGGGACCTGCGGTGACAGTGCCATCCAGGCAGCCCATACCTCTCCCCAGCAGCGGGCCAGAAAAGACTGGCCAGCCTTCCTCTTCCCCCTGCTGCCTTCAAAAGACAGTCCTGTAAAGATGACGTAGGGGAGTGTAGAATACACAGTTCTATCTCCCTCACATAATCCTAACCTCTGCCTCCTATCCCTGTAACTAGGACAACTTGTATGTGCTACATGTTGATCATCAGACGGGAAGTGTTCTACTTTGTTTCTCAGCAATACTTTGTGCTTGGTTTTTATTGTCTGTGATAAAAGCTCAACCTCATTATTATCCCAGGATTTGGGTGACAGTGGAGAATGCATCACAGCAAAGCTAAAGCCTAGCTGAGAGCAATTTTACTATTAGAGGCACAATTACTGTCCATTACAAGTTCCAGGAATGAGCACAAACATAACTTTAATAGGTGACTATGTTGCAGCAGCATGCAGAGAAAAATGGCATCGCTCCCTCAGCACAGAAGAACAAAGAAATAAATAAAAGACTTTTGGTTACATGCTCTGTATTGAACTCAGGCAGTCCTGAAGGCATTTGGCTCTTCAGTGAAAAGCAGCCTGGCTCCTCTGTCTGTTGCTATTTCACTTGATTTAGTAGACTATTTCAGTCTCCTGTCCTGCCTAGTTAGGCACCTGTGCAGAATGCAGTTAGCTCCAGTCAGTCTGCCCGGGATCTCTGGTTCCTGTTCTCCACAGAAGTGTTGGTGTACCAGGGTTGTGTCTGACTCTTTGCATCCACTCTTCTTGTCCCAGAGAAAGGATGGGTGTTTGTGTGAGCACTTGGACACTCCTAGGCCCAGAGTATAACTGGAGCTGAAAGGGATTTTTTTTTTCTGTTTAAACAGCAGCAACTGAAGCTTAACTGAAGTTGTTTGCCTTTACTTTCTTTTCACAGTTCAATTACTACTGCTTTAAAGAAAGGGGGTTTTTTCCAATAGAAATGAAACTTGGACCATTTCAGGAAAGCACTTCCTTATCCCGATAGCTCTAAAGTAAATTCTTGATTTTAAACTGCCCAAATGCTGTTGACTCTCCATCTCCTAAGAGTTGTTTAGGCAAGTGAAAGAAGCAGGTCAGAAACAAATATGAAGCTGAAAAAAAATCAATCCATTTACATTGCCTATAACCAGAGAACAGCACAAATGCTGAGGAAGACGTAAGTGCTGAAACTCAAACTGATCTTTTCCTTCCCCCCCACCAGCAAAACTATTTAATTTAAATAATCTCAAAGTTACGTTTTGGATAAAAATTACACACACAATACTGTTCCTGTTCTTTTATGAATATCTCTTTCTATCATACTCATGTGCATGGAGAGTAATAAGAAGGAAGGCTCTTGAAGAGTGGAAACTTCAGTGAAGGCTCTTGAAGTCTCTAATACCCTACTTGGCGTGGGTTCTCATTTTCTTGCAACTTCAGAAATTCATCCAGCTCTTGCAAGAAAGGGGAAGCTGTGTATACAGGTTCTAGACAATGTAATTTCCATGCCCACATTTTGTAACTTTTAAATTAATTTCTGTTCTTGAAGTAATAATATTAACATAATTTGTTGCAGAGATTTAATCATATATGACACTTTAGCTACCCAGACATTTGTATTTGAATAACTGTATAAGGTTACTCATTAGAGCAGGATCTCCAAATATAACTGACTGGTTTTCTTTTCCAGATGTCTGTCCTCCTGTCCTCAAGTTCCCTTTAGTTTGGCAGAGTTGAGTTTATAGCACTATGACCATATGAAATACAAAAGCTTTTCTGAAGAAATAATGGAGAAATTGTTGTCTGTGCCTTCTTTTCTAACAGAGGATCAGCAGCTCAAATATTTTTTGCACTCAGGCATTGTGGCTGTGAGTGACCCTGGGCAGGGGCTGATGGATGAGCTCAGAGGAGCGGTGTGCTGGGGCATGGCATGGGCACGAGGGCTGTGTGCTTCACACAGTTCTCCCCTGTCCAGGGGTTACCCCAGACCTCTGGCCTTAGAAGACAAATCTGTGGCCACTAAATACAATTCAGGAGCAGAACAAGAGCAGGGAATTGATGATTGAAACCCCTTATCACTGCCACTGACTTAAGCACGGTTCTGGCAAATTACCTGTTATTCCATTTGTAAAAAAGGAGTAACTACAGCCCAGCATGTTACAGTGAGCTCAGCTGAACTATGGTGATGTGCTAACATTAAAGAACATGGTCTATAACGCAGTGAAGAAGACAGTGCAAGTGTCTGGGGCCATTGTGATAGACTTTCTCTGGGTAAATGGGATAAAGACATAAGTGGTGAGTTTTGATTTGTTTTTAATTTAAAGTACACCCATTCAATGAATTTTGCATTAATGCATTGCAGGCACTCTGCCTGTTGTCAGCATTTACATCTGCAAATGTGAATGTCCAAGGCATAGTTCAGTGGTGTTAGTTCTTATTTCACTTCATGGGAAAAAGAAACAGAAGAAGGAGTTAAGTGCCTTTTTTTTTTTTTTTTTAATTCTGTGTCAATAATCCAACTAGCTTAAATGTATATTTATTCTATGTTGGAAATGCAAACTATTCAGAATGCTATGAGAGCTATGAAAAACACAGGGCTTGGAAAACTGGCAGTTTTTGTGGTTTTGGGGTTTTGAGTAAAGTTTCACAACCAATCAGCCCAGAATAATGTCCGGTAAAGACATTTCTGCTTGTTAGTCTATTTATTTATTTACTTTGGCATTGTGAGGCAAGGCAAGACACATTTGGAGGAAGGTCAGTGAAAATACTCCAGATCTGCCCAAGGGGCTGATGCTGGAAAGGGCTGAGGTCCTGCTGCAGTTGAGGAGGTGCTCATCACCCCTCCAAGTCAGTGATCAGTCAGGAGCGGGCTGGAACACAACCTGCCTGCTCGGGCACTGTGGGCACTCACAGCCTTCCCAAGGAATTTGCAAAAAAAGCAAAATCAATGTTGGGTCCGTTTGACTTTGTTTTGGTGGCTACTGGATTCTGTGTGTCTCCTTCTCTGATGGTGGCCCTGATCTCATCTGCATCACTGGGGACCTACGTTTTGCTTGATGCTGTGTGTTTTCCAGCAGCCTTCCCATCGAGGCACCCAGCCTGCCCCCGTGGCCAAGCATGAACTATTTAACTGGGCACTGGCAGAGACTTTGAAGACAGTGGATGCAGTCTGTGGTTCCTGTCCCCGCTCCCCAGAATGTGCTAACATGTCATACAGTATTCTGCTCGTGGGTTTATATCCGTGGGGTATTGGGATGACTCGAGTTCAGAAGAGGAGATCTCCCAGGGGCAATGTGTTTGCTCAATGGTTTGTTCAACTCATTCTGGGGGTTTCCAGTGGGAAAGGCTCCCCCTGCTCAGCTGTCACTGGGTGTACTGCCGAAGGGGGATGAAAGATGGCTCCAAAAGGACTTAGGTGTTTGCTAGGGAGCACAGGCAGTCCTGGGCTCACAGTGAGTTGTCCCACTAGTTGTCCCCCTGTCTTGCTTACAGCGGTGCCGAAGGCCCAGTGCCACAGGGAGCCGAGCTGTCCTGCCAGCAGAGCCCACACGAGCCCCACGGCGCGGGCTGTGCTCGGCACTGGGGCCGGCAGCCTTGTGTGCAAGGTCCAAATCAGGGCTGCTTTCCTCTGCAGCTCTTGCTCGTGTCCTTGAGTACGACAGGTGGGGCAAATATCCACCACCAGGAGGCCTCTGGAGAGGAACAAACGGTTCAGAGAAGCAAGGGCTGCTTCCCCATCCTGCAGCAGTCCCCCAGGCCCTGCCGCCCCGGCAGGGTCTCCACAGGCCTCCCTGCAGCCATAGACCCAGAGAGCATCGCGTGCCAAGGAAGATTGGCATTTTGTGGTGACTTGGCCAGCCTTGCCGGCAGGCCCCGTGGCACAGCAGTGCACTAAGGGGACACACGGTCAGAGGTACCCAGCGCCACCGGCGCCCCGGCTCTCGAAGATCCCAGAGGAGAATCTGCGGCGATTTCCTGAGAGCACTGCCACCTTGTGTCTGTCCATCCTGTGCTGTGGCAGTGTCACGTCCTGGCAGAGACCAGCACAGGTGCTATCTGTGAGAAACCAAGAGATCACTCCAAGGCCTGAGGTAGCTGTGGGACACTGCTGGCTGTCCCCTCCAGCGGCATCTCTCTCATGACAGCTGCACAAGCAGAGCCTGCCTGTGCAGCGCTGTCCACAACACTCCCTCACATGAGACAAGGGTGACAGAGCACAGCACAGGCTGCGTGTCCAGACAGCATCAGGAGCCTGGAATACCATCAGCAGTCCTACCCGATAGCTGAGGGCTCTGTGCAACATGGGAAGAGAGGCTAGAGTGTTTGGTTTTCTTCTTTAACCTGAAAGGCCAATTCTAGTTCTCCCCATCCTTTCCTGGGTGCCCAAACAGATTGTTCAGAGCTGCATGTGTCCATCAGGCACATTCTGCACTACATTAGTTTAATGGCACTGTCACTATGAATTGCAAACTTTCTCAGCTCCCCCCTGTGCTGGTGAAACATGGCAGCATAAGGAACATCTGTTCTCTTACCCTTTGCTGGAAATGGGAAACATCGTATTGCATTTTTGTTATTAGCCTTATTTGGATGCCAGTGGTTTTGTTTCTAAACACATCAAGGCAGCTGAATAACCTTAATTGAGCACTACAGAAAAAAAAAATGGTTTCATGCAAATGCGGCTGCCAGCATAATTATTAGGACAATACTGAACTTCTATTCCTGAGATCGGTTCCAGTTCCTTGGTTTTTATATTGCTCCCTTGCTGCTGAATTTCATTATAAACATCTCCACAAAAACTGATCTGTAGTTAGGCAGGACACAAGTCCTTAATTTTTGACATTACAAGCCAAACAAACCTAATCATTACAAATGTGAATTTGAGCCTTTATTTATACACAAAATAATTACCCAGTTTTCACTAGGAATAACTACCACAGGTAAAACTCTGCTTTATATGACTTAAAATGGCTACAAGAGTTTTAGTGCAATTTCATTAAAGACAACAGATTTTTGCAGCTCTTATGGAAGATGACAGTATGTATAAATAGAATCAATTTAATAATTCCCAGATTTAATTATGATGGATTCATTGTTATTGCATGATCAACCACAGCACACAATGGCAATTAAGCAGAGCACATATATACAACTCTCTAGTCCACCCACTATATAGAATCATTTCATTATTACGCCTGAGGGCAAGTCAGAGAACAAGATTACAGTAAGAGTATAAAAAGTGACAGAATCTGCTCCAATAACTTTGCTGGTGTCATTCTGCGCTGCAAGGTACACACATCCTTCATGATATGCATGTCTTTAATGGGCCTTCATAAAAATATTGCACTTTTGTCATAACTCCTTTACCAGCTTACTAGAGCATTCCAGGAAACTGCTAGCCAGGTGTGGCATGGTCTATTTTTGGTAGATTTACCTAGATTTGGAGAGGTCTTTGGTGAAACCTGGACATCAGGCTTCTGGTGTAAATGATGGGGAGGTTTTTACCCTGATGATTTAATTAGGTTTTATTTTCTTTTAGACCCACAGCAGAATTCAAGGCTGTTTCGGGTCACACATGTGGTAGGTTTGGTATAATTCCTAGGAAAGATGTTCTCATTGTCACAGGACAATTGTATCCAGTGTCACATTGGTAACAGTTTCTCTTTAAGAAAGGCAGACTGTAAAACCAGTAATCCTGGCCAGGTCAGGATTGTGTTGTATCAGCAGAACTTTTGTGGGGAAGCTTGCACAGCACGTGCCTGCCTTGTCTGGCTCAGTCCATCGTCTTCACAACTCATAACATTTACTCCAAATTTAAAGAGGCGCAAAGTTCAGCAAGCCAGAATTAATCTGGGGGTCTGTTTACTGTGGCCAGTGAAGCTTGTAAACTTGGCCTGATATTTGGTGTTGGAGGAGTGAATATAAGAACAATTCTTCAAGTGTTTGTTTTCTTTTTTACAATCATAGAACAAGGCAATTTGCACCAAAGCGTTGCACGCAACTGCTCTCAAAGTGTAAGTCATAAAGGATGCTGGACTTGGGTTTTGTTTTCATTAATACTAGAAGTTTCCACTAGGTTTCTGCTCATTTCTGCCTCCCCCAATACCTCCTCTCTGAGAAACAAACTCCCTGGATACTCTAACTAGTCTGGTCATTTGAAGTTGGAAATCTGTACGGATGGTACCCCATGATAGTGGCAGTATGTACTTATTTGCTTCATAAAATTCATATTTCCCTAAAGCTTTATCCACTGGTATTGTTACACATAGTGCAATAGTGTAATTATCAATAATATAATCAATTACACTTATGCCTGGACCCCAATGCAGACTTGCCTATGCTTCTACCAATTAAAAATATGGCAAAATTGCCTGTGAATTGTTGTATGAGTTGATACTATCCAGTTGCATATGCTACAGCCAAACACTGAGAATGAAGAACAAGTGCCATCCTGACAAGGGAAGATTGTTGTGGCAGAATTTCTTCAGTGCTTTGCTTGGCCTATTTTATTCTATTTTAACAAATCTGCATTAGTAAGTTTACGGTGGATTGTAGTTTGAGTACAGTGTGTGCTATGCTATATTTGTGATTTGCTATTAGTAAACAGTCCTGAATGTACTATTTGCAGAGCCTAAGTAAACCTTTTATGCAGTTCAGCAAGATATGTTTCCCATCATCACCTTTGGAGCTCTGATGTTGAGAACACAGAACCAAGTCCTCTTGGAGCTAGTGTGGCCACCTGTTTTATTAATCAAAGAGGGAAAATTCAACGCAAGCAGGGCACTCCAGTGTCCTGAGATGCCAAATTGTTGAATAAATCTAATTTAAAAGATTTTTTAAATCTTTCCAAGGAGATTTCTATCTTGGGAAATGTATTTGAGACCCTTCCTCTCCTCGTACCAAGCCAGTTCATCGAAGTTCGCCTGGGCTGTGACTTGTGCTTCCAGGCCAGTGTCACCACTTACTGTATGTGACACCTGGGGTGTCCTTGACTTCCCAGGCCAAGCAGGGGCGATGGGAGTCTCATGGAGAATGTTGGTGCCACTTGCTCCCTTCCCCTTTGCAGCCCAGGGCAGGGGTGCCACGCTGGATGCCCCAGCAAGGGTAGCTGGCACTGCCTGCACGAGTTGCTCCATTGCAGAGGCGGGGGAGAACAGGAAACAAGTGGTGACTAACAGTCCACATTCTTTGCCTTTGAGGCAGCAGAGCCACACACAGCCCCTCACTCAGGGCAAGCTGCTGAGGCACAGGCTAGTCCCTGGTAAAATTCATTGCATCTGGCGCTGCTCATTTCCTTTCAGTTTTTATCTAGTCTTTCTGTGTTTCCTGTCAGCACCTAATGCCATTTGGGACAGCACAGGGACTGCTGCTCGCCGTGCCTTTGCTGTGCAGAGACCAGTAGGAGCTAGTGATCCAGCTAGCATGGGTTTTGGTGCATCCTGCCTGTGCTCCATGTTCTTGCTCTTGCAGTAGGTGAAGTGCAAAGGATGAGGAGCTGGGGCACGGAGGGACCTCGGTGAAGTCTGTTAAGTGGATCCTGTGTTTCTGCTGGAAAAGGCTAAGGGAAACAAACAGCAAAGACCAGAAAACTGTGCATAAAATGTGGATTCTACCTTTTCTTCTCATGTGTCTCCCTCTTTGACTATCTTTTATTTGTACTGATATAACCACCCACTTGAATATTTCCTGCATTTCTCAGGTCTGTGAACTTCTGTTTTTATTGGGTGAGCTTGTTTGCCAGGCAGGTTTTCCTCAAACTCTCCTGGTGCCAGTAATTAAGGGATTATTGTAATTACCTCACTGGTGCAGATATTGAGTATTAGCGCTTAGGCTGAATGTGCCCACTTTGATTTCTCTACAGTGACGCTAGGTAGGCTGTGCTTGAGCTCTGCTCTAAATGAGCACAGTGCCATTAATGACAGCTCTTTTACAATGGGCACTTGTGTGCTTAAGAAGGTTTTTATACCTTAATCCAACCTGATGCAAGCTATGGATGCAAATGCATTACAGGTACAATTTACTTCATGGCATTAACAAAACTTAAAAACTGATTCGGACTGCCCTGTGAAGTGCTTAATGAGCTCTGTGTCAGATCCTTGGAGCTGGCTGAACTCCTCTGGCTGCAAGTCAGTGTCTAATGCTTTCATTTCCCTGTCCGGTGCCTGGCACTAGCCTTAATGCTTTGCTCCTTCCAGGCATGAGGGTTCTTCTCATTTACACTGGTCTTCCGGGATCATAATGAATTGAAAAATATTGTAGGCTCCTCGTGGATCCCCTTCCTCCATGTAGCTGCAGCAGGGACGGTGTGGCATGCTGCTGACAGCCACTGTGCCATGCTCCAGGTGCAAGGGAAGCCACAGCCAAGGCACACACATCTGCCACCCCAAGTGGATACAGCACACCAGCAAATGTTCTCCTGCAAGTCCTGAGCTGAGGCCTCACCTTGGGCCGAGCGCTGCGAGGGAGCGGAACAGCTCTGCTGGAACTTCTGCTCTTGTGGTTCAGCATATGCCTGCCTTTCCAGGCCTGTTCTCAGTGACTGCTGTGCCTTACCACATCTGGCTCTTTCATGTTTGGCCTGAAATGGCCTTTCCCCTAATGGCAACTTTTCCACTGCACACAGGCTCCTGAGTTGATGATAACATCATGTTTCCCTGTAAGCTGTGCATGTGAAGTTGTGTCATGTTTCTTATTTCATCTGCACTTAAGCTGGTGATGAAACCATTCAGGTCCTGAATACCCCTGCACTGTGGTCAATACAAACTTCTAACACTTGTGAGAACGAAGTCTGATCCTCAAGTTCCCTTGCAGATCACTTTTTTTATTCTGTGCTTTGCCCTGCTCCCTTTCTAAACCAGCTGAAAAAGCATTTGTGCTGTGGGACAAACTGTCCCTCATCTGCACCATGAGAGAGCCCAGGCTCTAAGTGCCTGCTCCTAAATCAGAAATGACCAGCCTGAAGCAGAAACAATGCCCACACAGAAATAATCTCTACCATTTCTATAGCCTTTAATTTTTGTTTGTTCTGCTGCCATAGAGGTTGTATATTATGTATGCCATCCTAGCTTGCTTCCTGTTCCTGGCCAGCTGTGGATTGATGATAGCATCTTCAAGTTGTTGGACTTCCTCTTCTTGTCTTTAATCTTTTGGTTTCAAAATGGCCCCCCACATTTACAGTTACCAACCACAGCAGGCAGATAGCAGCAGCTGGTGGCCAACCAGACAACACCGAGTACATTTTAAAAACAAAAAGAGATCTGTTCTTTAGGTTATGTAAGAGGATCTAGTGCTAAGATTTAGTGAAACTGGGTAATTTCTGAAATGTTTGGCAGTTAATATATTAAATGTGCTAATTCTTGACATTTTCAAATTCATGTTGGTCCAGTTTGACTCACCTGTACTTGTAGAAACAGTGATAGCCAGTAACACACTTAGGCTACATAGTATATAAATTCAAAATGTAGCAACTGCAAGAGAATTTTATACTCCAAGAACTTGGCTTCCAAGAGACTCCTTCCTATCACACCCTGCATTCCTCCCCCTATTACTAAAGGCTGCTGCTCAGGAAAGCATCACATTTTCTGTAGCTAACACCTGTGCTCACAGCCAGGCTAAAGCAAACCTAATGTAACCATCCAGTTCTTCAGAAGCAAAGCCACAGGTTATTTTGCTTCCTCTTCCTTTCCTTCTTCATTAAAATCTAGTTTCACAGGGCACAGAGCCTGACTGAGCTGAAGAGCAGATGTTTTGAAAAAAAGTCCTGGCTATAAGCTGCTCCTTGTCTTTTTCTGGTTGGCTTTGTTTAAAGATTGAGAGGGAAATGTACCTTACTGTACATTATTCCAAGATGTATGAAAAGTAATAACAAGCCAGGAACTGCAGATTTTCTTCAGTCAAATGCTATAGACCTCCCAGTTGGGCATGCAGACAATGTACAACTTACACAACTGAAGCATCCACACGTGTCAGGATTAAGAAGATGAGACAAATTCATTAGTTTGCTGCTAGTATGCACTAGTAATTTCTAACTGCTTTTTGAACTTTTTTTTTTTTTCCTACAATCACACGATTCTGTTAATGAAGTTATAATTGGGTATTGTTAGCATCAGAGTCTAAACCTGGGCTGGTAGTAGCCAGCCTTGCTTCTGAGGTTTCTTCAACCATGACTTTTTGGTGTACCTTTAAGATACTGCAAGTTCTTGCTTTCCTCATTCCAGTCACAATCCCAGATGTCTACTTCAATATAAAACTTAAATGGTTTACTGTAGAAGTTTTATCTAAGGCTCTTATTATTTACTCAGTGTTCCATTGTGAGGGAAATTGTATTTATCATTCAGGAATCCTGGCCACAACCAGGAGATCTATATTCAGTTCATGATGTTTTACCTTAGTTCTCAACACTGCAGTGTTTCAGGTCCTTGGGCTAAAGCCAGTTGGGCATGATCAGTATCATGGACTGGTAGAGGAAGGTAGAGGGTTTAAGTCCTCTAATCTGTTATCTGCTCTTATCTCTTGCTTCATTTATAAAATGGGGACTGTGTCATGAATGTTCCTTTATCAGCTTGTTTTTAGGGTTCTTTGAGTAGCTTTGGTCCCAATCATCTTCTGTTGAAACCCACCTATGTTCTGGGCTTGACCCAAAATCAAGGACATCAGAACAAATCAGGCCAAACTCTCTCAGGCTCTGGGGAGAGGCTGGGAAAGGTTATGCTGCTAAGTCTGAAGGGCCAAAATACCCCCAGATTTCTCCAGAACTAACTGGCTCTGTAGCTGGACCTCCTGCCCCAGTGTGTTTGCAGCATAGCCAGGATCCCAGGCTGATATGAGATTGATCCTGTTCTCCTCTCATCTCTCTCCTCTTTTTTGACTCCAAGGGCCAGGATGAAGACCTTACACCCTACCTCACATTTTGTGTCAGTAGGTGCCTCTTGTCTGATGCTATCTTCTGACAAAATAGGTCCTGCATCCATTTCAGCTGCTTCTGTAGAGCAGCCCACCCAGCAGGGAAGATGCCCAGCAAGGCCAGTGTGTGTGGTGGGTCCACACCACCCACCTGGAGCGAGGCTGGCCACTCCATTGCAATGGCAGCCATCTCCCCATCAGGCTGCTCAGTGGCCTTTGCCACTGTGGCATCTATGCTTAGGCCTCTTGTAGAGTCTGACGTGCAGACCTGGAGAACTCTGTGCATGAGGACAATAACTCAGGAGGCAAGAGGGCAATGCCTGAGCTGCTGGCCCTGCAGTGGCTGTGAGAAAATCAATGTGGTATTGTTAGCACAGGTATCACAACCACTGTCTCATCTGTCTAGCCTTTAACAGTAAACACCATGCATGTTACACAGTTATTTCATCTCCTGGCTTTACAGAATCCCCTGATTGTCCAGGAAGCACCTCAGCTGCCTGCCAGGTGTGGCCAGCAGCTGCCTTTGTGTACAGCTGGGTTATGTTTTTCAAAGGGTTACTTCCACCCCACACCCCCAGTCTCAGGACAGGGAGAGGCCAGCCACAGGAGAAGGAGGCAGTGGACAAAGAGCTTAGCCTTGTCTCATTGGGCTGGTAAATGCACTCCCTCTGCCCCACCTCATCTCTGTGACCTGCTGATGCAGAAATCAAATAGTCATTGGCAACAACGCATGTTGGCCTGAAAGCCACAGATTAGCTTCTGAGAAAACCTGATGTAACTTTTCATTCTCATTCCCAAGTCTAGAGGGAAGACACCCCCTCACACGCCTCCTCCCTCCCCTTGGTTAAAGGATTTCAATTTCCACTTAGTAGGTGATGATGGTGGTGGATGTGATACACGTGCTTGAATGGATATATTTACTGTGAGTCAGGGAAGAGCTGTTCTCCTCTCCAGGACGATTCATCCTGATTTTCCCACTGAGACTGTGCATATGCACACCACTGACTTTTCAGAGAAGCTGAACCAATGGGAGCTGGAAAATTTCAGTTTGTGTTTCAGCCCATATGTACTTTGATTTTGTGGTAGAGAAAGAAAGAATATCCCTTCTATGATGTAAGCAATATATTCTTAAGTGCTGGTTATGTTATATGTTATGTTATGTTATGTTATATGTTATTCTATATGTTCTCAAAATCCGAATACTGATCTTTGCCAAACTGGTTTAAGTCCAGCCTTACTCTACTGGCTTTAGAGAAGGCAGTCTGGATTTGTCCCACTGATTTAGTTTCAAAGCAATCATGTCTTCACACTTCCAAAGTAATTACATTTAATCTCATCAATAAGAACAAAGTATGCAAGCAATATAGAAACACTAAGAGATGGGGGAAGTCTACCTTGAAAGTGCAGCAAGACCTGCCCTTATCAATCCAGAATATATAAATTAGTTTATTTTTCCAACTCATTTAACCTTGGCCAGTGACTTTTTTGCCTCAGTTTGCTTCAGTTCCAAAATGTATCCAGTTGCTCTCTTGATGCATGACTAAGGCTCTCTTCTATTGCTGACTCTTGTCAACTGAGTTGTATCCCAGCCCCTTCTCATTGTGTAATTCTGCCTCAGTTTAAATATATTATTCCCCTTTTGCTTTCAAACGAGTTATCTCAGAAACAGCACTGGCACCATGATGTCCCTCTGGCTTTCTGCTTTCTGTGTGCCTTTCCTAGCCAGGCTCTAACTGCTAATTATAATCTCCCTTACACTTCCCACTATCCCTTGTACAGCTGCTGCTAGAGCCCATGAGACACAGGCAAGAAGGAAGGAGAGACCCAGTTGCTCTCTAACATGAATAGCTCAGAGCTCAGTTTAGTGGTGCCAACACTGAGAGAAGCTGCAGAGATGCCTACAGCTCAGCCTCAGGGGTGGTTCATGCTGTGGATACGAGGCACCCATGAGATCCTGCAGCTGGTACCCCTGATGTGCTTGACATTTGGAACCAAAATGTGCCACTGCTGTTATGTTTGTCCTTTGGTGGCAGCTGGAACTCAGAAGTGTCCGAAGTACATTTGATGGAACAGCAAGAGGATGAGCAAAATGTCCATGACCACAGGGGCTTCTGAGACAGGCTGCTGGCATTGGCCCTGTAATGACAGCTAGTCTGGTCTAGGGGCGTCCATGTTTCAGTATAAAGCTCTAAAAGGGCTAATTACAATTAAACCAGACAGACTGTTGAAAGTTAAATCCACGGGCTGTGTATAGTGATGTTACCTCCACAAGGAGATAACCTATATCGTGCCGAGTCTCAGGTCTGCTGTGAGTGAGACACTGTGAGCTATACAGGCTCTGCATGTGCATGAGGGGCACAATTCACTCCTGCTTGCATAGAAAGTGTGAGAAGACACAATGATTTGTGCTAATCTGTTTTAAATGGAGCCCAGTGGACCTTAGGGATCAGTGCACATATTCCAGCACAGTGGGCTGTACGAATTAGACAGTGTTATGTAGCATGCAGTTATGCAGATGTGTAGTGTTTCCATAATGTATTTCTGTTTTAGAAAAAATTGTATAAATCTCTGGGTTTCCTGGACAAAAATGTCCATCTTTGCTATCACTGCCAGCCTACCAGGCTGTTTTGTCATCTGCTCAAACCTTGTTAGGGCTTTGGAGTACTGTGCAGAAAAGTCTCTTGGTGAGATGTGCATTGTGAATTACAGTCCTGACAACTATCAGAGGGTGCATGCTCAGTTGCAGCATTAATATTTATTTGGGAACAGATGTCCTGGGCATAACCAGGCATATTAGCCAGGGCATGAGCTTGTTGTGTTAGATGTTGGGGAAAAAAGTCCTGCCCCTAAGAACTCGGTCCCTATATAGCAAGTATTAAAAATATTTAATATTTTAAACACGGTTAAAAGGATAGGTAGAATAAAAGTGTGGGTGGAGGTAATGCTGTAATAACTTCTTTTCTCTGAACTGAAGAAAATATTTCCAATCAAAGGCTAATTTATATGTTTACTTTAAATGGGGTTTAAGTATCCTCTTCTATCCTGGCATTTTTACACTGAAAACTTCAGCTATAAAAGAATCTTATTTTGCTTATACACTGATAAAGATGTTAAGTAAGAATTCTTAAACCATTTGCCAGCTCTGTAGAGTCATGGGAATGTAGCAACATCGTATTTAAGAATCTTCTTTCCTCTTCCTGGCAAGATTTTTAATTCCAGTGAAGAATGACAACATCTCCTTCTGCTTTGTTAGTGTCATGCATGCATGTGCCTGCTGTTAGTCGCAGGACAACGACTTCACACCAGACCCAAATGGGCAACAACAGCAACAGCAGGCAAAGCCAAAATAAGACTCTGTTTATGTTGACAATAGCTTTCCTCTGTTCTTTGTCTGCTCCTACTAGGGCAGCAGCTAATTCCAGTTTTGGACCAGTTTGCAGCTGGTCATCTGCTCGGGTGGCTTGAGATCTCACGGTGTGCAGCAGGGTTAAAATATGTACGGATTCTCCCAATGCCATTTGCAGAGGTGAACAACAGCTGACTTGGCAGAGGCTTGACACTCCAGAAGTCCTGCAGTGGCTCCTGTGCCACGTCTTGGTGCTGAGCATCCAAGAGTTAAGCTACACATTTTTGTACATCCTCTCCATTCTTTGTGTGTGCAGCAAGATGAAGCTTGCCTCACTATTTGTTTTTCTAAATTAAGATATCTCCTGGCAGGGCACCACTAGGAGCTCACAAGAACACTGCTTGAAAGGATGCACACTTTCTGGCTGGGAGAAGCCTGAGGCTGTTGGGCATTCAGACACGCTCCCTGCAGATATGTAGACATGGTCTCTGCACCTTGATGTCAGCACAGGGAAATGTGGAGAACTCTGCCCACAGTGTTATATATTTCTATAAGCAATGGAATTCAACCTTCAAAATTAGAGGCCAGGCAAGAAATTAACTCTATATAATGAATATCTGTGAAGCATGTGGATGGGGAAAAATTGCCCAGGGCCCATGAGCCTCAATCCTTCACTCTGGTTACTGGTGAGGAAAGAGTAAGAAAAATCATATCACTTTCCCTAACATACTTCCCTTCCACAAGAAAGGAGTGGTGAGAGGGAAAGCAGCCTTCCTTTGATTCACCAGATTAGTTCATCAAGAAAGAGAGAAGGAGAAAGAAAGAGAGAAGGAAGAAAGAAAGAAAGAAAGAAAGAAAGAAAGAAAGAAAGAAAGAAAGAAAGAAAGAAAGAAAGAAAGAAAGAAAGAAAGAAAGAAAGAAAGAAAGAAAGAAAGAAAGAAAGAAAGAAAGAAAGAAAGAAAGAAAGAAAGAAAGAAAGAAAGAAAGAAAGAAAGAAAGAAAGAAAGAAAGAAAGAAAGAAAGAAAAAAATTTCAAAGCTTGTAGCTTTACTGAGGAAGCCCGTGGTGTTTTTTGCCCCACACAGAGGAACAGTGGGCTCTGCATGCCAACATTGATGACAATCTAACAGGAAGCATAGAGAGCAGAGGCTTGACTCATCACCATGGATGCAAGAGCAGTTCTTGTTCCACTGCACTCATGGGAGCATCTTTCTTGGAGAGGTGATTCATCACTGAGGAAGTCCAGGATGAAGTAGGGACACCACCTTCCCAAAAGGGACAGCTGTGATCTCTTACACAAACTCCTCCCCTGACTGTAGAAGCACTGAAAATGCCTTGCTGCTTCTGGGAATGAGCTGCATGGTGCAGATCCCAGGGACTTGTCTCCTCACTGTCAGTTCTGAATTAGTAAAGCTGAGCCACTACATGTAGTATCCCCTCAGAACGAGGTCTTTGTCAAAAAGGGCTTGTAGACAGTTTTATGGGTCTTTCTCATAAAGAAGAGCCATAAAGATTGCCTGGGGATTTCTGGAAAGACCTTTTCACACTGCAGAAATCTGATGTATGTTTCATCCACCTAGTCCAGAGTGTCACACACTCTGTGGTCTAACCTTCACTACACAAGGTGACAGCACCAAACAATTGGTCCACTTCTAATCAACAGTTCTGCGACAAATAAGCCCAACATTTCAGGGGACATTCTGATAATCCACTGAGATTTGGGGGGCACCACAGGTAGATCTCAAAAAGGGGCACCAGCCCTAGACAAAAAACTGCAAAAGTGAAGGGTCGGAAAGAAACTGTGTGGGTGAGGAAATATGGGACAATAAGTGTACCGTGGAAGCAAAAAGTTTTGAGGGTTTGTAGCAACTTTCAAGTGATGGACAGTCCCAGTGGGTGACTTTGAGCTCTAGGCATCTTCTTCATGAGTTGTGGTGAAGTTTGAAGGATAGAGAAGAAAGGAGGAGCATGTATGACTAAAACTCTGTGAAAACAGATGAATTATATAGAGGGGCATATATCCAGCATGAAGACAATGAAGAGCATCTGAAGGGCAAATAAATAAGAGACCAGAAAGAGTAAGTCTTGAGAAAGCATACAGATTAGAGAAAGCACAAGGACTGTTGAAGGATGCAACCCAGGGCTCTAAGTACATCAAAACATCCTTGGCTCCAAAATTTTCTAATCTGGAGATGGTGGCTGGGAGAGCACTCAGGGGAAATATTATATGTGCTTACCCTGTGTTCATACTTTTCCCCAGGCATTTTGCTTTTGCCCACTGTTGGAGACAAGAGCTAGATGGACCTTTGGCCTGGCCCAGTGTGGCTGCTCTTCTGTTCTTGTGTTCTCGTATTGTGAAAGAGTTGGAGTCCTTGTGGTAAGGTCTTGCGTTCTTTAGTGCAAGCTGCAGGACAAACCAGGCTTATCATGGTGCCATTGCTGAGTCAGACACAAAGGGATCTTACTGACATTCCACACTGCTTTGCACACAACATGCTGAACAGATTGTGCAGAAAAGACTCTGTATTTCCCAAAAACAATTGGGCTCTTCACCAAGATGACTCTTATGTAGGTACAGCAAATTGCTGTCTCCTGCAGCCAGGCTGCTCCAGCTTCAGGCTATGGAAGGTTGGCAGCAGCACTTTCTGTCTAACAGAATATGCTTTGGTTTAGCATCCAGAGTGTCATATTACTGAGACTACCTGGAGAGCCTCTCTGGGACATTCCCCTCACCTCTGTCCCACTGCAGCCCAGTAGCCTCTGTTCTTCAGGCTGTTGCCTGCAATGTGCTTGTGAGGCTGCTTTTGTTCTCTGAGGGGATGAAGGTGTTGGCAGTTCTTCCCATTTCTCTCTTTGCTTGCATCTCAGCAGCTGGTGACAGGAGACCTTTCTGAGCCTCTCTACTGGATGTTTTGGCTGCCTTGCTCCTCCCCGACTTCTTTGGCTCAGTAGTCCCAACTCTCTTGTGGCTGTAGTTATCTCCATGAGTAGTGCTATCCTGTCTTGCCTATCAGGGCTGGCATTACCAGGAGGCGTCTCCATTTTTCCAAGAACACTGTGGCACTTTAAAAAAATTAGTATCTCCCAAGGTCATGAATCTCCTGAGAGCTGCACTCACCTTTTTCCTTTTTCCTTTTTGTTTTTCCTCATCTATTCATTCCCATGGTAAGAATGGTAATAGCTTTTTTTTTTTTTTTGCACAGTGGTTTTTTTCCCCCAATATTTTATCATTTATCATATTTATCAGGTAGGAAGAGGGGATGAATCTGTAGGTAGCAAGAAGGGGAATTTGCTTCCAGAGTGAATAAGAGGAGGATCAGAGTTCCAGAGCAACATTTATACACACATACAGTAATTTCTTGCTCAGTGTATGCATGTGTATGCACGTGAACTACATATGTTAACAAGACATTTTTTTCTAAGGTCAATGTTCTTCTCTGCAAAGCCCAGACCCCACTTAGGGGTGAAACAAGCCTTGCCAATAAATGGATTCAATTTAAAAGAAACTAGGTGGAAATAATGATGAGGAAATGAGAAAAATAAGCTTTTGATGAAATAATTAATGACTAGTTGCGACACAATCTCACAGCAGTAATCCAAGGCTCAGGGAGATCAGAAGAGACAATTTACTGCCAGACAATGCTTACTATGCAAAGCCAAGTAGCCTCCTGTTTGCAATTTAAAATCATCCCCATATACATGAACTGCAGTTGGTGGTGGCTTATTTGTTTTAAACTCTCTCCTAACAAAGTAACAGCACTCCCTCCACGTTGCATCTGAAAGGGAAGCAGACCAGCGGGTTCCAAGCAGTTATGGAGCATTTCAGATAAGTTCACCTCTAAAGCCAGGAAATTAGTGTTTCATGCATGAGTTATTTTACTGCCATCAAACTGAACAGAGCTCTGCTGCTCACAGATCTGGTCCAAAAGACTGAAACTAGTAATTCTTATCTGGGGGTGTCTGAGCTAGGAAGGTCTTTTGAAGAGGCTGCAAAAGGTGCAAGGAAAAGCAAGCCTTTTGTCAGCAGGCTTGCATTTGCTGTCACCAAGTCCTCACCCCCAACAGGGGGGTTGGCAATGTTTTTATGAACCCACAAGTGGACAAAGAAGAAAAGCACTTGGCACAGAATATTTTTCGCAGAAGGCTCAATTCTGCCCTCAGAGATTATGTTCCTTACAGAAGCCGTGCTGAGCTGTGGGTGGCAGTGGCTTGCTTCGGCTGAGAAGTAGCTCTTGAAGAAAATCTTGCTGTTGTCCCCACTTACCCAAATCTGCTTCCATGGCAGTGTGGTCTTAGCAGTGCAAACTGGATTGCTCTGCCCAAAAGCACTTCAGGAGTGCACCAGATGGGCTGTGACTGCTAGTAGGGGTGTTCAGTCCACATAGCCAAGCTGCAGGTAGTCCCAAACCACCAAAATCACTGCAACAGACACAAGGATGGCCACATGATGTATTTCACAGCACAGTCTGCTTCTTTTCAAGACATTACCTGTCATTCCAGAAGAGCCACTGCTACCATTTCTCACTGGGCTGTTCAGAGACAAAGGTTGTGGAGGTGCAGAGCCATTGTCTGCCTGCTCACCTGGGGGTTTGCTCCTTTCGCTGGGCTGCTCTGCACATCTGCCATCCCAAGCAGATTGGTGGAGGACGGCATGTTAGGAGACAGTCCACTTCTAATCACTTCCAGAGGTCCTGTTTCCCACTTGGTCAAGAGACTGCTGAGTCATTTTCATGCAGAATGAGTTATGGCTGTGTTTAAAACCTCTTTATTACCCTTCGGTAATCCAGAGCTCAATCTTGCGTTTTTAATGTTGCTCTTCTAAAGGGCAGATTTATATGTAAAACACTTTACACTTTGGTTTCCTCCTAAATAATAACTAATGTTGTTCTTATGAGTGCTTTATGACATTAGCTAACTAGTCCTGACAACACCCTGGTTTTACATATGCACAGCAGAAAGCTTGGATGAGCTTCTTAAGCCTGGTGTTTTCAATTCTCATGATTTTATTGTGAGTCTAGGGTGGGCTTTTTCCTCAAGTCTCAGCTTCTGGAAGCACAAAATCACATGACTTTCTTACTTTTCTTATTTTTTAACCATAAATTTCTAATTCTTCCTAATTCTGTTGCAGGGGAAAGCCTGAAAATGTGATCCTAATGCATCACAAGGCTCAGAAACCAGGTGCCAAATGAGAGGCCAAACCGTGTTGCCATTTTAAAATATCCAAAGGTTTAAGGTAGTCTAAGTATGCTATGGGTCTTCACCCATGTTTTCTGAGCATGGGAGGGCTCAGCAGAAAGTAAAGCTTCACATTTCATGGGCACAAAGGCAAATAAAGCCTTCTGGGGTGCTAATATTCTCCATCTCCTCTCTCTTGCTTACTTGTTTTTGATTTTCATCCTGCATGTGCTTTGCTTTCCACATTGTGAGTAGTCACATTCCTCACAGTGGTAAAGAAAAACACACAAATTAATCTTTGCTGGAACAGAGCCGATTTTAAATCAAAATTTTACATACAAGTGATGTCAAGGTTTTAAACTCTTCCATCTGTAATTATATGCTTGTAGAGTGCACTTTGCATCAGGCTGGGGGATACAGTTCATAGCTCTCTAGGCTACTGTAACACAACATCCATTACTGCTACTGATGCTTCTACTACCAATAAAATAGAATTGTTAAGTAGACTTTGTGGTTGTGTTTATCTGCTTAAATGTTGCAAGAAAGTCTGCAGTGAGCTTTTCTTGTGCTATGGCACTGCAAACCAGGTTTTCTATGTTGCAAAAGAAGCTGGACAACAAAAAATGAGTGACATACTGATTTTATGTCATAGATTTTGTGTTTCTTTTACTTCATTATTGGTTTGATACTGATCCGTTTGATTTTTACCATTATTTCCTGCTGACACAGTTGCAGATTAGAGACCGTAGGTAGCTGAGCTGACTTTGGGGCAGCCATTTAGATTTCTCTCACTGGTTTTTAGTCCTGTGTAATGCTTGCTGCTCTTCATGGGAATCTAATGCAATTTTAAGTAGTCCACGCATGTATTTCTTCTTTAGCTATTAGAAAATCTGTTAGACTTGGAGGCCAGAGCTTTCCCAAAGAAAATATTTCCTAGCCTGGTGATCTTAATGATACAAGATGGTCTTGATATTTATTATAAACCATCGTTCCTTCATTTTCTCCCATGGCTTCCACACAAATATTTCTGTGACTCCACAAACAAATCCCTTGTTTCTCCAAGTTGGACAGTTGCCTCCCTCTCATTTCTGCTCAGCTGAACAATATTTTTTTCTCCTTTAAGCATTTCAATCATGCTCACTGCTTTTTAAACCATTTTCCCTGTTTGCCCACATTTTTACATGCTGAGTAGAAAAAGCCTCTCGCAGTTAGAATCAAAAGAAGCAGTGGTTTCCATCCTGTGGTGCCCAGTTAATGCGTTAGCACACCTTCATATGTCAGACTGCCAGCAGAAGCCACAAAGGAGCTCCCCGTGGCAGCCACATGGAGCTCTGCCACCATCACTCTATTCAAAGAGCTGATGGGAGAGTCAATTGCTTGCTTCAAGTATTGACCACAAATTTATTTAGACAGGTTTTGTTTAGGAATCTAAGAATTCCTGTACTGCAATCTTCCTAGGACCAATCCTTTACCCACGTCCCTTACTTATCTGCATAAGTAAGACTGCTTTAATTTTGCAAATGTCCTCTATTTTTGTTCCAGTTTGGAATGTTCAAAGCCAGACAACCCTACTTTATGTTTACTCTTTTTAAAGGCAGTCTATTCTACAGGCACAGCAGAACCAAACCAAGATAGAGTGCCATTCACTTAAGAGCTGGACTTGATGATTTTTGTGGGTCCCTTCCAACTCAGAATATTCTGTATGTTGAAATTTTACACTGAGGTAAGTGACCAAGACTCCAATTGATGAATCTGGTAATATCAAACAAGTGAAATACTATCAAGCACGAGACAACCACAAATAGGTCCTTCCCAGCAAGGAGACAACTCCCTGCTAGACCCTTTCCTCTCACTGCCAGCTGTAAGAGCTCCCCTTCCAAGAGGGAAAGAGTTGCTGTTGAGCTCAGCTGCATGGTGGTGGTGTGACAGAGTGCCTTGGCAGTGCTTTTGCAGAGTCAGCAACCAAGTAGGAAGCAGGGGAACACGTCGTTGGACAATACAAGGCAAGGAGAGAGGGATTTATATGGGGATTGTATAACTGTGCCAAGGGGTATAAGATGGAAGGGCAGTCCAGCAAAGGAGATGGTTTATATATGCAAGGTCAATAGCTAAAGCAGTAGGATCACAGGAAATATCTTGCTGAGCTGAGGAATGGGAAAGAGACACACACAGTTCTGATTCAGCTGGCTGTTCTCCTCTCTGTCATTCCTTGATAGATTTACCGTGTAGTTTTGGTTTGGTTTCCCCTCTCCAGTCCTTAAGAGAGTGATTCCTTTCATGATGATTTAACACACACCTTATAATACAGCAACTCAAGATAGTGGATTGAAAGATTTGTGTTGCTGATTCTGCAACAAACACATCAAGTGCCAAATGTGCTTTCAATAACTTCCTGCATCAAGCTGACCTAGTTGGTCAAAGGCATCTTCAAAAAACCCCCTCAGTCATACCTGGGCCTGATTTGTTCTACTGTCTTTCATTCCCTGCTATTTACTGCAGAGGCAGTTTCTTTCCACTTACAGCTTTGCTCCTCCACCAGTTACTGAAGCTGCTTAAATAAACTGCACTCCAGTATTTGGACATTGACCTGTGTTTTACTTGTTTGTTTAGTGAAACTGCCACATAACTGACCCAGCAGAGTCAGGAGCTATAAACAAACTTTGACTGCAGAGTGTGTGTTTGGTTCAGCTTTCACCTTGACACAAAGCCTTTGCTTTCTGGAGGAGCAGACACGCTCTGGAGTACCTCAGCACAGTGCACACCAACTTCTCTTCAGTAAAGCACAACCACAAAAAGGCAGCAAAAAGTCCTGTGGCATGCAGGGGTGGTTTGTTGTTGTTTGGTTTTGGGGTTTTTTTTTATTATTTTAAAGCATGCGTGATTAACTTACAAGCTGTTTATGTTAATGTGCTTCAGTATTAGGCTGCTTCATACCTATATGGTATATAAAGCTGCTGTGAAGAGATTGGCCTATGATCTCATTTATGTCACCGTAAATCCAAAGTGACTCACTTGAAAACAAAGCTTGCAGTAAGTCTCCATTAATGTTCCTAATAATTAATTTGTCCTGTGGTAGGTTTCTGTTCCTTACACATGAAAATGCAAGTAGTTTGGGGTTTTTTAAGGCAAAATTATTTGCTAAGGCTGTAAATATTTAAATTCATGTAAATATTGTAGTATATAAATTCTGTTCTATTGAATATTTTAGTCTGAACAAACTGGATTTACATTGAAAATATAATATAAAGCTCTTAATCTCTAGTTTAAACTATTAAAAGAAATCCAACCAAAGTTGACTAAGAAAATAGTTATGGTATCAATTCTGAGGTTGGTTGCAAATAAGTGACAACTGTAACTGCCTGCTTAATATCAGTGCCAGGAAATGACCATCATCAATTTTACAGTCAGCAATGCCTTTCAGAAATAAGTCTTTCGGGAACTTGTGGAGGCTTCTTATGACTTGGTGGAGCTTTCAGCAGGGACACGTCAGCTTGGACAAATTGACAAATCTTTAAAGCTATATGTTTGCACCACTAAATTCATTCGGGTCATTTTTCCTAAAGAGCTTCCCTGGAGGGGAATACATACTCTAGCCTGAAACTTGAGCTGGCCAGAGAGTGGAAATTGTGTTTCGCAGACAATTTTGAGATTTTGAAATTTGTTTTCATTCCAATTCAAAACAAAACCTCAAAATGTTGAAATTCTCCACAAAGGAAAATTCCACAAAAATAAATAGTTTAGGCTTATTTAGATCATTATAACTTTTAAAAATGCATATTATTTATTTATATATTATATAAAATAAAGAATTCTAAATGTTTTATTTTTAAAAATGTTGGCGCCTTTTTTTTTTTCTTCCCAGAAAAATAGTTGGTAAAATGATAGTTTCACAAGCATTTTGATTGTGACAGAATGACATTTTTGGAGGAAAGCTGCTCCATTAAATAATTCTCCATCTGAAGCCCATTAGAGTTCCTATTGCCACATTGTCCAGACCTTTTATTGTAATACAAAAACTCTACAAATAGCCCAGTGCCAGAACCATGGTCTGTAACGCTGCTGCTTCTGGGCTTCTTGTTGTATGTTTGTGCTATGGCAAGACCTAGAAGGTCCACATGGGTGTCTCTTTGTCCTTGGCAAGGTGTGAGCAGGAAGGGATGAGCACTATTTCTGAAAGAGCTCTCCAGGTGTGAGAGAAGTAGCTTGCAGTTGCTCTTGCTGCTGTCAGGCCCCCAAACACAAGAAATTCTCTCCCTGGCAGGAGAGCCAGCAAACAAACCAGCACTGGGCATTAGTGCTGGCTCCTTTCACTGAAAGGGAATGACCCAAACAAGGAAATGTGCCCCTTCTCTGTCACTAACAGAGCAAAGTCCAAGTGAACAGACTCTAGGACACTTCAACATATACCAGTGTCAACAGCCTGTGTCCCACAGGTCAAAAGAGACAGTGGTGACATGCGTTCAATGCCTCTGCTGAGTTTTGGAAGACTTGCACAGTCCCAGGGTTATCCAAGCAGAAGGGAATCTCATTTTTCATCCACATAAAACTATGATCTATTTGACACCAGAACCAGATGGAGGATGCCTCACAAACTGAAGACTGCCCGAAGAGGAGCTGTAGGTAATACCATGAGTGTTGGCCATACTGCACTGCATCACACAGCAGCAAACGAGAGAGAAGCACTGCGGGTTGCACTGTATTCAGAGCAAAGGCAGCAAGAGCAAATGCTCTCCTGTGCCAGCTGCCCCTTCACCCCTCCTTAGAGACCTGGGCAAAATGGATGAAGCTAGAAGACTTTACATGTGCTGCTGCCTCTTTGCTTCTGATAAGCAGAACATTTGGTGTGGGTTGCACACGAGTAATGACAGTGGCAGGTGAAGAGGTTATTGGATGACAAACCTGTTCACACAGGTCTAGTGAGATTCTTGCCCTGCGTGCTGTGCCCAACAAGAAGGAGCGTTTGAGTCCCTATTGCCTGTACATAAAGCCAGCATGTTGTCTGCAAGTGGGACATTCAGGCTTGGAGGGTAATTCTGGAATATGTTTTTTTCCTTGGGATATTTCTGAACTGCCTTCACTAGAAAGTGTCATGTAGGAGTCACCCTTACTTGCTGAAAACTTGGTAGAACGTCTGTACAACATTATGGCCACCAAACTATGTCTTAACATAATTGGTTGCATGTGGGATTAATTGCTTGAATATAGAGAACTGAATGCACTGAAGACCTGCCAGAGGTTGTGGAGAAGATCAAAGAAGGTCAGATAAAAGGCCAAGTGTAGCTTTAGTAGGAGCAATTGTATATTGTTATTCCTTCAGTGCAAGGGCTCTTGCCAGCTCCAGGCTGGGGCTGTGATCCTTAGGATATAGGCTTAGGCAGAGCCTGCCCTTGACAGCCATGTCCATCCTCTCATGGCAGCATTATGGTCCAGGCAGCTGCATGGTTTCGTCTTCATCTGGGGCCAATAACTCAGTGTGATGAGCTCAAAATGCTTCAGTCCTCTGGGAAGTAAAAAACTCTCTTGAGAAATTTATAAATTAACTGTCTTAAACTATTGTCAGAAACTCCATAAAAGCGTCAGGAAAGAGGCACCAACCTTCCTGGTAACTCTGCCACCCTGCCATCTCCCAAAAGACCACAACCACTGCAAAGCTGTTACCGTCACGTTGTGCCCACACACAACAGCCCCACTCCAAGGCCAAGAATTCACTGCATTGTAAGAGGACCCATTGCAGTTCAATACCAAGCATCAGGGTGCAGAGCCCTCAGTGCCTCACACAGGACCTCACTTATCTTCAGAGCCCACTGGCATGGAGCTGCAGGGCACAGCTCCACCCTGCTGTTCTGTCAGGTGCAGATCCATTTGGGGAACAGGCCCGCCAGAGTATTGATAGAATATTTGCATTAAGGTGAGATAGGTTTCTAGATGAAAAAATGCCATGAACTTATTTTCCCATCAGCTATTTGTGTCAGCTGTTCTTTGTTGGTTTAATGCCATCTCAAAGCATGTGAACAGCCCTGCTTAGTGCTCAGAAGCAGTGAGCATCAGAAGCACTGAGCCTGGAACAAATGTGATTTTGGTGTTTTGGTGCAGATCTTCATCAAATGTCCTGAAGCAGAGCAAAACCTCAGCCCCTGCCTGGGGCACAACCAGGAGAGGCTGCCCCTCCTGCAGGGCTGCACATCACCTGGCCAAGGGCTTATACAAGACCCAAAAAAGTTCTTTAAGACTCAGTCTGAGCGATGAGAGATGCAAGACAGAGCTTATTGAACAACACAAGACGTTGCCATTAGGTGCACACAAGGAAAATGATCAACACCTGAGCTTCATTTAAATTCTTGCTGCCATAGCTACAGTGGTCAGGAAGAGAAAGGTAATGCACCTCTGATCAACAGAGCTATGCTGGCAAGAAGCCTGGTGTGAATAGCCAGGTCTCCTTTGTGTTGTGCACCCCTCCAGCAGACTGGGGATGATCACACGGGAGCCCTCTCCAGCATCAACCTGTCCTTTTCAGATCGGCATCTTCAAGCTTCCAGGGTGTCCCTAACCAAGACAAGGCAAGGAAGACAGCCCACACTGAAAACTGGAGCATGAGGGAACTTGCCTGCATCTCTGCTTCTTGACAGCAGTTCCCAGTGAGGCTGCAAAGGCACAAGGACAGGATGCAAAAGCAGAATCTTGCCAGACATCTGGTTTGATCTGCACCAGATTCCCAAATATCTTTGGGGTTCTTCCCATCTTTACACAGGGCTCTGTGTCTAGCCCTGGACATTTTAGGACTGTTTTCCCCTGATGGGATCTGGATGAATTATCCTATTCTGTTACATGTACAAGGAGCTCTTGAGATATGCCTAAACACAAGCCCTGTAATTATGGTGTGTGTGTTAGCAAATTAGAACAAACTGAGTTAAGGTGTTAGATGAGGCTGCAATTGCACACTTGCTTTCTGCTGTGCCTGGTCACTGACACAAAGTGAAAAGCTTGGCACCATGTGAGAAGGGCAGCTGGCTGGTACAGAGTCTATGTCCCTACCCAAAGCCCCTCAAGGTTCTGGGAGATAAAGGTTAGATGGACAAGAGTCATTTAAGCACAAGCACACCTGACTGAAATAATGAGCACATTTTAAAGCCTTTTATTTCCTTAAATAACAGTGTGTATTTAGGCATCTCTAAAAGGGCTATGCCTACTTGGCACTCACCAGCCTGCCATGGCTCATTAAGGGCCTGCCTGGACTCATGGCAGAAGCCAGGACTGGTGTTGAGCACTCCAGAAATTCCTCTCTAGCTCCAGTTCTGTTTGTTTTATTATCTTTGCAGAGCAAGTCATCTAGAAGTCACTTTCTGAAGGGCCCCATACTAAAAAACACCAAACACTCCATGGTGCTAAGTGGTGACTCAAACTGGTGTTATTTTTCCCCAGAATGTTTGGGGAAGTCAAGGGACTGTGACTGGAGTGTCCCTGTGACCTGTGCTTGTGACTTTGAATGGCTTCCAATGGCTTTGATCTTCTCAGCACAGGGCAGGGATGGCAGTGCCTCCAAAGTGCTGAGAGAGAAATCTATTATGAACGGTGTCCATGGGTTTGTCATTCCTTTTTTATAACTAGCATTTCACTAATTAGTACTATCTTAGCAAATGAATGCCATGATTAGCTTGATTAGGACTAGAATGAAGGGGAAGGTGTGGAATACAGAGGAGTCTGCTGTGGTTTAGGTGAGGAGCTGCTGTCCTGCAGGGATAGGAGGTGCAGCTCAGGGCTGGCCAGCATGAGTTGGCAGGCTGCTGCTGTGTGTGCAGACACTGAGCAGGTCCCCAAAGGCAGTGTGTGCAGACACTGAGCAGGTCCCCAAAGGCAGTGTGCCTCAGGCTGCCAGCCCTTTGCAGCATGCAGGGGATCAGGGTGGATTCATGTTCGTGTCGAGCCTGTTGAGGCTGGCAGAAACCTACTGGAGAGGAAGAGACTATTGCTCTCTCTGGTGGGAGTGGGGGAGTCTCAGCCATTATCATGAGGCTTTTGACTGTGCTGTCCCCTTGCAAATGAGCAGTGCAAGACAGGCACCTTCAGAGACTGTCACAGCATTTGCAGTGTCCCAGTGACATTCATCCTTCCCAGCTTCTACCTGCTGCCATCAATCCCTGCACCCAGCCAGTCTGTGTCCTTGACACAATCACTAGGGTCCTACCCAGCTCCCAGGGGAGAAATTTAGGTGCAATAAGCAATTTTATAATGGCCTCTTCCCATTATCATGCTGCCTGATTGGAAAAGAGGGTAAAATCTCTACACAGGAACTTGGACCAGTGCTGTGCAGAGTATGACCATGGAAACCCGCCCATGCATGGGTGCTGTGGGCACCACACAAGGCAGCTGAGCACTGCTGTGGCAGCCGGGTGCTGCTGCTCGTGGGGTGGCTCAGGCCTCTCCCAGAGATACAGCTCCCCCAGTGCCACTGGATCAACTCCCACTGAGCAAATCTTGCTGCTTTCATCGCAAAATATTACTGCAGCTGAGAGCTGTCCAGTTGATGCCGCACGAATCTCATGGACTGCTGCAAAGTCCAATTAAATTAAGAAATTGTGAGCTCAGTAATGGTCCAGAGGAAGCAGAAATTACGTATCTATTGTCTGATTGCTGCTTTTTTTGCAGCAGGCATGGCTCCTTGACATTAGGCCTATGGAATCTGCCCATTAATAGTAGTTTTAAATGGTCAAGAGGTTACAGCAGTAAGGAATGTGAGCAAAAAATGTCTCTGTGGAGTTTAAACAACCAGTATTTTAGGCAGGGCTTGGTGGGTTACTGTCCCTGCACAAACAACTAGAATGTGAGAGTCTGGGCTGGGAAATACTTAAACTGTTTGGAAAAACTTGTTTTGTGCAGCTTGAGAGTGTCCCTGGAGGCTGTGGCCCGATGCCATGACTCCTGGTAAAGGCTGGGCTGCAGTAACAATGAAGCTTTTATGGGGAAGCTGGAGAACAATCAGAAACTTTTTGGTCCCAAGGGATTATGGGGAGGGGAGTTCCTGGGTTCATGATGTCTGGCACATTATGCACATTTCCACCAGGATTTGGGGGTGTTCTATGGCATGCAAGGTATGCAAATTGCTAAATGTGTTTTCAATTTTGCTGTGTTGTGCTGTCTTTCTTGGGTGATCATTTTCTCTTCAGTGTAGCCAGAAGACAAGATGGGTTTGTAGCACAGGAGGAGAAGTGTATTTGTCTCACAAGCCATACTGACCTGTGAAGAGCTCGTCTCTGATTCTCCAGCATGCTCCTGTCTGGGTAGCTGCAGGATATTCACTAATTAAACTTCCTCTAGGACAAAGCGTCTTGAAGAGAAAGGCATCTCTGATGGACCTCCTTTCCAGAGTGATCAGAACAGTGTACATAGAAACTCACTCAATATTGCCATGGCTTATCGTTTGCATGCTATAGCAGATGTCAGCAAGAGGTCTGCTAAGTCACTAAGTACAGCAGTAATTCAGATTTTCTTCAAAGACATCACCCTGCTGGTAATTAATTTGAGGGCTTTGTTACAGAAGAGAAGGCATTTCCTTTTAGACATAGACTTTCATTGCTAAGGGTGTTAGCTGCTAGAAGAGACAGGGGAGGATGGACCCTAAAGTCAAAGGAGAAGTTCAGCCTGAGGGCTGAACTGCCATTCTATGTCCATTCCAGCATCTGGTTTGGAAACATGAAGCTGACCCATTGAAATGTATGAAATGCTTCCTGTAGATTTCAGCAGAGCTGGGAAGGGAGGCTGAGGAGCAGGTAACTCGCCTTGCAGGCTGGTTAGCTCCCTGTGAGCTGCAGGGTGGGGCAGGGCCGTGCCCTGTGCCCTGCACACACATGCCAGGACAGCAGAGGGCTGGGCAAACCCTTCTGTGCCTGGCAAGGGAAATGAGCCTGGCGTGGACAAGCTTGGAAGTGAATCTTTTGGTTTAGATTGCAGAAATTCGGGTACCAAGCTGAGACTGCCCAGAGATTGTAGGATTCAATGTGTTTTACTGCTGCTCTCTTTCCTTTCTCTGGACTCTCAAGGAAGTGAAACAGTGACGAGTGGGCTGCCTTGCTGATTGGGTTCCCCTGCCAGAGTCTCCTTATCCCCATTTTGTGCATCATCCCCCATCATCTGCTGAGGTTTAACCTCAGGCCTGCTTCCAATTTGAAAATACTGAATGGCCCTTAATGACAGCAGCACAAAAAACTGTGTAACCCTATAAAGGCAGGATTTGTTATTTACATGGGGTTAATTACCACATCAAGCATGTTTATTCACTTTAATAAATTCTTAAGACAAGAACATGTATTAGCTTGACCAGATCCATCTGTGCATATATTGTTCTTGTAGCCATTTTTGTAAATCTCTGTGTGCAGGATAGAAAGAGGGTATTGCCCACTATGTAGACAATAACCTATGAGCTGTGTGCTTTTCTGCCTAAAATGGCATTTACTTCAGATCTGGCACAAAATTGACTTTATCAATACTTTTGTTGCCCTTTTTAAAGAAAGGAAATTAGTAGATCGTAAATGAGTATTAACTACAGCAGTGTGATCTATTACTCTGACATCCACTTGCCACAGGAGGAATGCAAAGTCTATGCCTGTTTCTACTAAACTAATAAGACCTGATCATTACATTAATGAGATGAAAAATCTGCAGTGGCAGATGCTGGTGGAAGCCCAGGATCTGTGATGTGAAGCTGTGCTTCTGTGAGGGTCCTACAAAGTTCACCATTTGCTTACCTATTACTGACGATGACAAGTTGAAGATTCACACCATCAATTTGAATTAATAGCTTGGTTTCATCATTCTGATTTACTGATGTAGAGAGGTGACCAGTGGCCTCTGGTGTTAGGTGATGGATCACTTGAATAACTCTGTGGGTACCAGTATTATTAAACACTGCATCTGATTCTCTTGCATTCTGATATACTCAGGTGGCAAATGGGTTTTCCTCAGCTGTTGATTCAAATGAAGCTTTAGCCAACTTCTAGGTTTTCAGTGGTCACACATGGGTAAGGTTGACTGCAGCGTCCCTGATTTCCTAGGAAAGCTTTTCCTAGGAAAGCCATGCTGAGCAATGGCTCAGCACTGAACTGGATGGGAGCCCTCTGCCATTCCTTAGGACTTTGTGCCAGACAGAACATTTTGTGCAATGCAGAAGGTTTTGTCACCTTCAGTCAAAGGAAGCTGTTGGTGTTAATGCTTCAAGGTAATGTGAGACAAGGCAAGCTCTTTACTTTGGAACACACATTGTGCCATTGATGTACACAGTACAGTAAATATAAAAAACAAAGAATCCACTGTGGTATTTACCCTCACTGCAAATGCATTAGCAAAATAGGATTATTTGCAATCAAATAAAGCAGTCCTGCTTTTAGGCAGAATTCCTGGGTGTTCAGCTTGAGAGTGTGCTCCTCAGGTTTTTTACCAACCCCATTTATCAACATTTATCAACCCCAACACATTCCTCCCCAATTTTTTTTTAATACCTTCCATTAATAGTTGAGAAAAACCTAGGGAAAACAAACACTCTATTCCTGATTGTTTATTCACCAGTCTCTTAGGAACCATAATTACGTCTCCCAGGAATTGTGTTTTATCATACTGTATATCTTAAAGAGCCACTTTAGGTAAAATAACAAGGAGTGCCTTATGAAGGAAAATTGGATTAATTTTAAGACTTTTTTAACCCTCTGAAGAATGGCTCTTTGTTTACTTCTTTAGTGCATGTGGCAACTTGCCCAAGTAAATACTATGCTGCATAAATACCAGAGATTGGTATTTATGATATTACATAAACACACTGTGAATAATGAGTCATTGTAACAGTGAAGAAGAACATGAGCAACATACATTGCAGTCAGTGCACTAATCCTCATCACAGTATTGTGGCACTGGAGCATTGTAGGACAGAATGACACTGAGAGTAGAGAGGAAAAAACCTACAGAACTGTTCAGCACATCAGCGTTTACGAAACAAAACAGAAAACAGCCAAAACAGAATTTGATGAGGGAAAGAAACACAGCAGGTGGGTCAGGGTGTGAGGAGTCAGTGGTTAGGTGTATTTGGGGTTGATTGGCAGAAGGATCATTGCTCTTAATGCTGGATACCTCACACTGTTCTGAGGACCTGAGCCCTCAGGGTTCACTCTGCTGACCCACAGGGATACAGCTCTGCTGGCAATAGGATGTCAACACCAGTTCTTCACTCACAGAGCCACCTTTCACATTTCTGGAGTCTTACTTTCTCCAGCTATAGCTGTGTTAGATATTCACCTGCACTTCAGCAATATTCTGTGTGTGCAAGGATTTGTGTGAACAGAAGTGTCCCCGTGCCACACTTTGCATTACTGCCAAATGATCTGGCTCCTCTGCTGCATGGGATTCATACCTGAAAAATCAAAACCCTAAAGGGAAGACATGTATGCCAGACCTTCTCTTTTAAAACTAGCAGGGTATTAACAACTGTATTTTTCAAATCCATGTTATAGTCTCTCTCATCCAAACAGAAAAAAAAAAAAGCAAACACTCAACTCCTCAAAGGTCCACTGAACGCCTCCCTTTCAAAAGGATGACAAAAATGCCACCCATAATAAAGCACAAGCCTAAAAGCATGATAAAAAAAAAATTTCCTCCTTTCCTGGAGCAGTCACAGTCCTTGGGGAACAGCAGAGAACTCCCAAAGGCAGAGCATATCCACAAAGAAGGTGCTTGATCCTCCTAAAATCCAGAAGTTTGGGGGTGCACTATGCTGGGTGCACCTCCCTCCCTGAGTGTGGGTTTGCACATTGTGAAAGAGGGCTGGGTCCTTGTGTTTGCTGTGGTTTGCTGTCAACAACAGGCATTTCCATGGTGTGAATAAAGGGATGAATTGAGGAATACCCCTGGTCCCCTTGCTCTCTCACCTAAGAAGACAGCAGTGGATATCCCCAGTGACCTGGCAATGTTCATGGGTTTATGGAAGCCTCTGGATTACTACGTGGTTAGTAGTTGTTTATTGTGGTTATTAAACAGAACCTTATTCCTCTATTTTTTTCCTGATTTTATTTCTTTAATCAAACACACTGGGTTCAAGTAGAGCTGTGTTCTGATGTTCTGGGTGCCACGTGCTATTCCATCTCGTACACAAGGCCTTACCAGATGACTGGAGCAGACATTGATTTTCTTTTTCCCTTGTGCTTTACAGATTTTGTACAAAATAGGAGGTGCCACAGGTGATGGGAGAATAGAAGGCTGCTGGTCTGCAAGGAGTAATGTTTAGAGGATGTGTTCTGGGCCAGGACCCAAATGCATGGCAAGATTTGACAAGGCATTGCTAGCAAGTCTGGGAATGACTGGGATGCCCTCTGTGCCATTCTGGATGACAGAGGGTTTATGCCTGGGCCACTTGCAGGCAGCTTCCTGAAGCAGTGAAGGTCCAAGCAGAAAGTTACACCTTCAAGGTTTGTCTGTATTTTCTATTTTCCCAGGAAAAAATGAAGCAGTAATGTATACTGGCGATGTTGAAAGAACAAGAAATGTGGTCAAATTTCAAATTCAATCACAGTTCCATTTTCTATTTTAGTATTAATAAATCAGCAGCACTGCCCAAAGCCTTCAGTTTCATGGTGTATGATGTTCTTCAAACATATACTGGGATATTGTGCCCAGACATCTCCCCTTTGTTTGGATTTTGAAGCCATGCCTAACTAGCAGTCATCTCAAAACACATATTGAGACCTGTCCCAGGCAACTTGAATCTGAATTCTTTCCTCATGTTGCTTGGGGTCTTCTCTTCTCAGTTCCTGGGAGCCTGGGTGGTGAGATGGCAGACTGAGGCCAGCACCAAATCCTCACAACAAGCAAACCCCATCCAAGTCCCAGAGAAATCAGTGGGAAGGCTCTGGTGGACGGAAGTCATTTTGACTCAGGTCCAGAGATACTAAGAAAATAACAAAGGCAATAGAAAGAAATAGTTTGGTCAGCTTTGGGGGGGTTATTCCTCCTGTCTTTTAAAAGGAATAAGTATATGGCCTTTGTTATAAATTTATCTGAGAAGCTGCTTGTGTTCCCAGTCAGCTGTGTCATAGCAATGTGCCTGTGTCATGAAGGCAGAGTTTGCAAGTTTAAAATTTCTTTTTCAGTGTGGTTCATTACAGGGAACTGTGAGTCACCAATCCTCTCTAACATGCTGGTCTGCTTGGCATAAAAGCCTTCATACACTTAGCATAAGCATGAGGGTCACACTAACAGTGATAGCACTGCTTAAGTGAAGTTGGTTATTTATTCATTTAAATGTATGCAGATCTGAAGCAGCTTCCACACCTCTGATTAGTTTGTGACTTTTATTCTGTTCTGTTCTGTTCTTTAGTTTTGCACAAAAGGATGCAGACCCATTACACTGAGCATTGCTTTGGAAACAGAGCCCTCTGTAATACCTATTGGACAAGGAAACAGGTAAGAGACTGCTTTTTGTTATTTCAGCATGAGGAAACTGCACACCCAGGATCTCAGCACTCACTTTGCCTGTAGAAATGCCCATGAAAAATACTGTTCCAGGCAAAATGTATCTATGTGGGCCTAGTCCACAGGCAGAACTTACAAATCATTTTAGATTTTAACCTTTTCAGAAGTTCAGCTGTCTAAACAAGGCCATTATGTTTTGGCTCCTTGCCCCAGCTATTGCTGTACAAGTGAGTATCCATGTGACTGCAGAAGGAAGAGAAGAATGATGGAAACTCAGCACGTGACATTTGCTGAAATGGCTTAGAAGAGGATCTTATAACTTGAAGGTGGTATCATGGCTCCTCAGCGGTCCTGCTTCCTTCTGCCACTCCCCACATATCCAAACAAAGCAAATTCTGTCTCCCAATTTCACCTGTTTTTGTTTGTACAAGAGCCGGCATTTTTCAGACATCTTTTTTGTTATTTTTCAAAGAACTTTTCTGATATTTTAGTTTATTTTGAAAGCAAAAAGATAAATATATCTGCAATCCAGACACAGTCAAGTGTTAATTGAAGTTGTCTGACAGGCAGGAAGTTGGCATCCAGCTACCAAAGCAAGAGACTTGTCCCTTTTCTTGGCCAGTTCAATATCAGATTTTGGGGATCCTGAAAAACATAATTGCTGTATAGAAGAGAATATGTCTCCCCTGTATCTCAGCTATGCTGAGGGGTAAGAATGGTTCATATTAAGGATTTTCTACTCCCTAGATAATGTTTGTTTAAAAATATGTAAAGATTGTCACATCAAAATGATGCATGGACCACATCCACAAATATATTACATTAAGACAAGAGGTATAGTTATGGATGTATTCAGACAGGGAACAATGCAAAATTATTTAATTGCATTTTGTACAGTTCTGTGTAGAGTTAAACCTCATTCAGATGAAAAATTGCATTTTAATTCTACAGTTCAATAAATCACCAGCAAGGCACACTCTGCCAGCACCTGAGGAGCTGAGAACTACCCCAGACAGAAGGTGGTGGCTGCAGAGGAAGTGCTGGTAAGTCAGAGGGCACTGAGGCTGCAAAGGTTGTTCAGACCTGTGTGGCCCTGGGCCCACAGCAGGCCTTTGCCCAAACCTATGGAAGCTCCATCCCTCCCTGCAGTCAGAGGGCAGGAGCGTCACCATTCCTGCCACCCACTGCCTGGCAGCAAGGAGGGGCAGGGATGGCTCAACATTCCGGTTTTGTAGTGGCATCATCCACTTGTCACCTGCCCTATCCCAGCTGGGACAGGAGCCACTGATCCACAAGCACTTCCATGCTCTGCATGCCCTGCTCTCGCTGCTCTGGTGTGTCCAGCAGTCCAGGGCACCTCATCCATTCTCATCCCCCACAGCTCACTGAGAACATCTGGCCTTGGCTTTGCACGCCTGTGGGCTCCTGGCTCCTTTTCTTTCAGCCAGATGCCTGCTTGGACACAGGGATCAAAGTGCCCCAGACTGACTGCAGGTGAAAGAAAAATGCTCATGAGAATCTCACTGAGAGTAGGCAGACTGATGATTATGTTGTCTGTTATATATCTCACTTTCCCTGGTATTCCTTGCTGGGCTGTGGTAGGATGGTGATCTTGAATTTCTAAATAGGAATATGCTGAAAAAATTACTATTTCACCCAGTGCTGTGCAGTCTATCCTTTCTTATGCAGATGTCTGTGAAATTAAGTACATTTTAGCATAAGACCTTTAGACTAAACATATACGAATGTTTATTTTCCCACTCCACAGAAGCTACTGTTTCTCTGCACCATTAAGGAGTTGCCCCATCTCTGTTATACAGCTCACCTGTCCAGCTTCAATTCATGACAAAATATTTACTGCAGTGTATCTGAAGAAAAGCTCAGTACCAAAAGGTGCTACGTAAAAAGGGTACTCAGCTACTTCATAGCTGTACAAGAGATGTGGTGTTAGAGATGTGTAAGAGCAGCCACAGATAATAAACTGCATAATAAGCTGGATAATAAACTACAGCAACGTCCTGGATAGTGGATACAGTTGATATTGCATCTTGAAACTGGATCTGTTGATCAAATTCCATTTTTTACCACTTCTATAACCTTAAGTACCTTTTTTTAAGAAAACTGAGATCAGCCTCATTGATGATATTATATGAGTCAGAGACATGTCAGAGACTGGAAGGGTGATAGCTGTTCTCCTGCAACCACAGGCACTCAGCTAGGATTATTTATGTGCCATCATTAATGGAACATGCTTAGACTTGACTGACTAGTGCTGACCTTCCCTTGCTAGCTAATCATTTATACACTCCTTGTTTTGAGTGCTCCACCTTAAGGTTTCTCATGACTCACTTTCTCTCTGCAGTGAACAAATAAATGCTGAAGGACACTGTACACTTCCAAGTGTGTAACCTGTCCCTTCACACTCGCAGCAGCAGTAGCTCTCCAGGCAGCAGTGCTATTTATTGTGGTGTGACCTCAGAGAAACAGGACTTAGAGAGCTGAGAGGATGGTGGTGTTCTGGTTGTTTTAGGCTTTTCTTGAGGAATGTCAGCCCAATACTCTCACAGGTGCTGTAAGAAAGGGATAAAGTTCCCCTGCCTTTTGGAGACAGGGAAGTTGCACTTTTATAGTTACAGGGAACCCCAAACATTCAGATAGCCCAAGGCTTATTGAAACAAAATGAAACCTGATTATATCTCATAGGGATGTGTATATATAATATAAACCACATGCCACATATATAATATCTACAACATAATATACAATTTGTTATGATATATTTGCAGTTCTACCTCAGCTATGCATTATACATTAGGTGGGAATATGTGCATGTGTACCCATCTATCCATATATACCTGCACATATATATGTGTGTGTGTGTTTATAAACACACCTCTTTTAAACCCCTGTTGTCCATGGCTGAGAGTCCTTGAGGTGACCCACGGAATGGGCACTGGCAGACGTGTTTGTGTCTGAAGGGAACTGTAAATCGAGGAGAGCTCTTCCTGGGTTCTTCAGACCCAAAGACACTCTGCTGTCAAGGATGCTGCTGGTAACTCATCCTCTCTGCAGTGACTGGGGCATTTGCTGAGGGGGGTTCTCATGCTGACATCCCCACTCCCCACACGCTGCTTTTGGGACAAATAAAGGGTAAGGAGTTGCAAATGCTTTGAACATACAAAGAGTGTACAAGGGTGAATATTAATAATATGTTATGGAATATAGCAATAATGGAAACGAATCAGTGTTGCCATTAATAAGACATAGAGCAGTTCACAAGCAAGACAGTGAGCTTGAGAAACCTAGTGGAAGCAGATATGAGAGGACATAGGTACAAGAGCGTGCAAGGAAATTGCATCTTGCCTTTGTCCTTCCCTTGGGTCGCTTTTCCCCAGGAAGCATTGCAGGGAAGCAATGGGTGGGAAGGCTTCCTCCAAAGAGAGCTTATCTGCCTGGAGCAGGGTTAGTTTGGCTGTGAGGTCAGAAGCAGAGGGAAGGGAGGAACATCTTTTGGCTTACGTTCAGCTGAGGTGGTGGGGCTGGAGCTTAATTCTAAGGGCTTGTGATAGGCCTAAATGGGTGGGGAACAGATCAAAATGTCACGGCAAAGAAGGAAGGAGATGTGATCTGACGTGCTAAGAGCACTGCTGCCCTCAAGGTCCCTGGGTGAGACACATGTGGTGGGATGGAGCTTCACCACAGCAGTCACAGGGGAGCAGTGTGAGAAGTAGGGCACTAGGGGTTAGTCCAGTGTGAGGGAGTGACTTCAGCTGCAGGGCTGTGATGCAGAGAAGGATGTGGTTCTTTTAATTCCTTCCCCGTGTCCCATTGTTTCCTTTCCAGGCGCACACAAAATCTTCCTCTGCCACTCCCAGCTCAGCTTTTCTCCTCTCTTTGGCTTTTTGTCCTTTCTCTGTTGTAGAGCCAAGCTCACCAGTTCCCACACCCACTGAAGTGGGGACTTGCCCATATTGAGTTAAATTTGCCCTTCTTTTTTGCTATTTCTCCCTATCTGGGACCCATATGTTGAGCAAAACAATTGTAAATGGGATTAGTTCATAACTTTGGCATGGGGCAGCAGGAGGCAGGGCCAAAAATGGGTTCCTTGGAAAAGGTTCTATTCCACAGCTGTGCCCATTGCTTGTGCTGGGTGCACTCACTCTCATGAATTGGCAGTGTGATCACAGCACAAAGCTGCACGTTGGAGCCCAGGTTATGAGCCCCTCCCTATCACACAGAAGATGCTGGAAAGGCCTGGGAGTCATGAGCACACAGGCAGACCTTGCCTGCCTGGCATACAAAGGACATGACCTGTCCTGCCATCAGCCTTTAGAGCCAAACTCTGCCTGCCTTCCAAGGACACTTGATGTGTGTGTAAGGAACCGTGGCAAGGTCAGGGCTAGATTGCTTCACATCACCAAAATATGAATTCATAGGTTCAACCTCGAGCAAGGGTTGTTGCTCAACAAAAACCAACAAAACTAAATGGAATAATATAAAAGCTGGGAACTGGAAGGGACTGCAATATTACTGGAGGAGGTACACCAACAGCCTCACAGGAAAATGACACACAGATTAATGCAGTCAAATTAACCAGATTTTTATTTTTTTAATCACAGACGTCACCTTAGAGCTTTCCTTTGCATGCTAAAGATACTACCTTTGACACTGTGAGGTGCATTGCAGAATGACATCTTTTAATGGAAGTTCCCAGGCAACCTGCCAGTGCTCTGCAAAGAGATAAATTTATGGTCTTTCAGGTACAAACAGGCATGATTTGTGCTCTGCAGGAGGATGTGGTTCTTTCCATTCGTTCTCCCTGTCCCCTTCTAAGCCTTCCAAAGCACACATGAGCATGGCTCAGCAATGTAATTGTCCCAGGCCTGGTAACCTGGGACACTCAAGGTTACTTATGTACCTTCAGCAGAAATAAGTAAAACTTCCCTAAGCACAATCCATTAATCATTCTGCAAAAGTCGATGTTGGCCTCACTGCTATAACTCAAGACGTCCAGCAATTGTATGCTTTTTTCTTATTTCTGCTACTGCATCTGTGCTCTTTTGTTACTTACAGTAATTTATAACTCTGTAAACATGGAAAAGTTTGTCAACTGGGAAAATTTCTCTCTCGAAATTGGAAATGTATTTTTCCGTACTGATCTTGCACCAAAATAAACAGCGTTCACCCTGGAAATGGACCTGATTCTAAGTTCTTGTGCTATGCTGAATAAATCTGTCTCTCCAGGTGGGTGCAGACAGCCCAGAACTTGCTCTGCTGGCACTCTGTGAGGTTTGGATGTGCTCCACAGCCGTGTTCCACAGCACCGCGCCCCAGCTGGTCCCGTGCTCGTGGAACACCAGGCAACTGGAGAACAGCATTGACCAGAAACCCCCTTGGGGCTGGCACTGATGAGCATCACTGCTCTGTGCTCTGGGGGCACCTGTGACCACATGACCCTGCTCAGGTGTGCCAAGTTGGCTGCCATCCATGTTGAGATATTAGAAAAATTAAACATTAAAGCCACATCAAATCCAAGGTGTGCTGGAACGGGTGTGACAAAGTGACAAATGCAGTTATTTACAATGAAGCAGTGATTTATAGCCCTGCTCTTTTGACTGTTTTCTGTCAGCTCAGAGACAAGAATTTGTGGTATCCATATTGAGCCCCCAGCTGATGGCATTATTGCTCAGAGACTGTGAACAGGGTAAGTTTGGCTACTTTCTAGATTTTCTACCTGTAGTAATAATATAAACTCTCTCTGTACTGGGGAGGGAGAGAGGAAGATGTGGAAACTGCTGCATGCACAATAATATTTATGAAATCTTGTGCTTAGTTATTTCACTATCTGCTTGGTAATATGGCTTTGCTTCTTCCTTTCAAGGGTCTTAAAATGCCTCATACTAATTCGTTGAAGAGCAGTAATATTTTTGTTAGTACAACTGATAGACAAACAAACTGATATTTAAACAGACAAACATATATGGGGCCACAAAGATCTGTCTCCATTTTTAAATTCCCTGCAACAGAAGCAGCAATTTTCAATGTTAAATATGGGCTAAGTGCTACTGTGAATTCAGGTAAGCAGTGCAAGGTCCTTTGCTTTTCCAAGGGTACCAGGGAGGCAAACAGTGTCCCACTGCTGCTCCAGAAATGCAGGCTGAAGCACTGAGGGATGGCTTGGCTCTCTTAAGGTCAGCTACCAGTTGTGAGAAACGAAGGAAACCTCGATCCAAGGCTCTCAGTTTTTACTAAGGCCATAAAATCATTTTTTCCTTCTTGTGGACAGTATTGTCTCAGAAATAGTTTTGATTGCTCTCCTATAAAGCCTTTTTCTGCCTTTGGGATGTTAATGTTGGCATATAGGTGTTTTCAACCGTCTCCAGAAAATTTCAGTTGCTCTGAAAAGGGAATTAAGTAGGGAAGATTTTCTACAGTTTTGAAAATCCAACACTTCAATACCCATCCTCTAAGAAATGCTTTGTGATCCAACGTATTGTTACCTGTCATTGCAATGGCAAGGGTTCCTATGTCAAAGCCTTTCCATTGTTCTTCCTAGGATATTATCACAGACATAATAATCAGTTAGAGCATCTAGTGAGATAAAATGTGCTTCTAAAACTGGGTTGGCAACTGGAAGGGACATCAAGTTATTTATCTTGCATTTTTATTGGTATTTTTTTAAGCATTAATAATTATCCAGATTATTGGTTTTGCCTTCCTTCCAATAATGACAAAATTTGGAACTGTTTCACAGTGATCTTGGAAGAACAAGACTGGGATGTCTTGTTCCCTGTGTAGGATTCATTCTAAACTCATTGTTATTTCCAGACAACGTCTTCATCTGGCTGTTTGCCCTGCTGTCTCCCTGGCTGTATGTTGTTAACCTAAAAATTATTTGAGATAATTACAAAGTGGCTCAAACTTTACCCTCCTCAAGCTTAGTTAACGGAAGTATAAGTGACACTTTTCCCAGCTTTCTTGACAGAAGTGCTGCTTGCCTTTACCACAGCTGATGGTGTCCTTAAACCAAAGCATTTCCAGAGTGTGATGTCCTCCAAGGTCTCCAGAGCCACAGCTGTGATTGCTGGGGCTGTTGCTTGTTGGAACCCAGTTGATGAAAATCTTCCCATCATTATTCCTCTGTACAGAGTCACCAGAAGTCACATGTGTCTCCATGGGCCCAACAAAAACCAAGAGTTTCGTGCAGGTGCATGGCTTGGCAACACATCAGAGCTCTGGGGCCCTCTTTCCAGCACGACATGGAGTGCCCTTTAAACTCATGGGACACTTGAAGTCCCAGCCAAGATGAGGCTTTTGAGTGGTTAGATGCCTTTTAGAAATAGGGGTTTCAAATTGTTCGTTTTACCACACTTCCTACCTGTCACAGACAAGTCCTGAAGGACAGGTAGACCCCTCACAGTCACCGCCCTCTCTGAGTACACAGCACACTAACGTGGCAGGACCAAGCCTGGCTGACACGTGACACTGCCACTGTCACGGTGCCCCAAGCTCTCCCAAGTGGTGGAGCAGGGCTCCCTTGCCCAGCCTTGCCCTGTGGAGCAGGGAGAACCCACACGTCATTTCAAAGGACATTTTTATTTTTAAGCAACCTTCTGTGGCAGCAGCTTTTCATTGCAAAACAAGCTTTTTCTGCTGTGGATTGTTTCCTTGGCAGGTAAGTTGAAGTAATTGCGGATGTAGTTGTACAGCTGACTTCTGCATAAGAAAAGAACACACACAATCTGCTGCAAGCAGGAGGCTGCTCTGTCAGTGCTGCTACCCTGTGCAGCCAGGGCTGGGTCACTTGCAGACTGGCACAGCCCCACCCTCGGTCTCACTGTGGTAGAGCTGTCTGGGTGCTCTGTGCCAACCCAAGCTCCCTTCAGCCACTGCCAAATCCCTTGCAGGGCCAGTGTTTTCCTGGTGTCATGTCAAGAACCCCTGGGGAGGTGGTCTTGCAGCTCCCAGCAAGCATCTCTGCCAGGCCAGGCATCACCTGGCCACTGCTCCTGGCTGCTGGGCCATTCCTGGCAGAGGTGACTCAGGGGCAGGGAACCCTGCAAGGGCCCTGGCACAAGCCTGTCCTGAGCCACAGCCTACAGACTCCTGCCCCTGCCCAGCTCACCCTTCCTGCCGCCTTTCCCCCGGGGTCCTAACTCCCAACTCTGTTCTCTATAAACATAATAACAATAATTATTCTCTCATTGGACACATAGCCATCTTCTTTGTTTGCAGGCTTAGATAAATATCGTTCAAATCATGGAGTCTGATTTGTGAGTCAGGACGATGGCAGCCCTCCAAAACCTCCTGCCCATGGAGTATGTTTGTGTGAGAGGGGGAGAGAGTTTCACTGTATGAAGAGTAAGAAACTGGAAGCCAAGTGAATTAAATACAAAGCAGATAATCATGTGTAATTCATTTACTGACTAATGATTGGACCTTGGTATGGAGGTTCATGAATTCATTTGACTCTGCAAGGCTCTCAAAAACAATCTCCCTGCTACAAGATAAGAGCTGGCTGACCTGTTAACAGACCAATGTTTACATTAGTGCTATTGTAAGATTCTGCCTTTTTGGCTCATTTTGTATTTTATCTCATGGCCATTCACTTTTCCTGGTTTCATCTGGTGTCTCTCTGACAGTTTCAATGGCTCAGTGCTGCTCAAGGCTGGGTGTCACTGCAGACTGAAGACATCATCTGCTCCTGAAAGCAATTGGACACAGTTCTTCTCTCCCATCTGCTGCAGCCAAAGCTTGCCCTGGAGACTGTGACTTCGGCAGGGAAGCAGCAGGTCACAGTCCCCTTTTCCCCACTGCTGGGGTCGCCAGCAAATTGGCACTCTTCATGGTGTCACCCAGTTGCCACCGTAGCCTGATGCCATCAGCACCTTCCAGCTGAGGAGCAGCAGGCAGTACCAACCTCCTGCTATGAACACTGGGTGGATTTTGGGTTGAAGACACAAAGCCTTTGTGCTAACCCAGTGAAACTCAGCAGCAGTGTCTCGGTGTTGATGCCATTTTAAGACCGCAGCCTGTGTGACGCCACTCATGCCTGGCACTCCCAGCCCCCAGTGCCCTGGGCAAGCAGGGCCTGGGCACTGCATCTGCACTTCCAGGGTGGGGGTGTGACCCACGCCAGGCAAAGGCCTCCACCTGAGGGCTCACTCAGTGCTGCCAAGCAGCAGAGGTGCCACCCAAGGTGACATTTGTACCAAGTGACAGAAACAGAAGAGCTTTTGCAGTTGTGCTCCCCGTGCAATCACTAGACATAAGTGGAGCCCCTCTCCCACCCCTCCCCTCCAAGTAAAATTATACACTCAGTTAATTGCTCAGGACATCTCTCATGATGGTTTGTCAATCTACAGACATTTGAGTGGTCCATCATGTAACTGGGAATCATTATTTTATCAGTCACTTTAAGCACAGGGTAAATGAGAGGTAAATGCACATCATCTGTGCACGAGGCAGAGGGCTACATCTGCAGGCACTGGAAGAATGTACTTCCCTATGAGATGCACGAAAAGACTGCATTTGGGAAGGGAACAAAACAAGATTGACATATCCTTAAGGGAATAATAAGGGAAAGGGGAAGTTATTTGGTAGTTGGAATAAAGACGATTTAATAAATCATGACATGATAAGGAGGAAAACCCAGTAAGGTGATTACACTTGCATTCACTTTCTAGGATTACTTGCCATCATGTGTGCTGAAGTGTCACACTGTGAAGCTGAGCTCATGGCTGCTAAGTGAAACAGCTGGGCAGTGTCTGATGTAACTCCCACTGCTGCAGGAACACACAGGAACACTTGCAGGTGTCTCCTTGGAGCTGCCTCCAGCCTCGGTGCACGAGCTCACTCACAGCCAGCGACCCCCTGCACGCTGGGCCTCGCAGGTGCTGGCCTTGGCTTTGCAGCCCTCCTGGGCAAGTGGTCGAGGTGCTGCTTTCTAAATCCATGGCAGCCAGATAATGAAAACAGCAGCAACAAAAAAAAGTAACCCTCTGCTGTTACTGTTGGACACGAAAAGACTGAGACAAACTCTGCGATGTAGAAGGTTGAATAATAATTTATTAAAACAAATGAAGTCTCTTTTATAGAGTGATAGGACAGAGCTGGACTTAACTGGTCTTTGATTAACACACTACCACTGTGATTGGCTAATTAAAATCAACATTTAAATTTTAATTTTAATTTTCTCTATATGTAAATAAGATAACAAACACCAGGTGTGGAGATTTGTTTAAATTCTTTCTTCAGGTTATTTTGAGAAAAATTATCACTTGAACATTACTGTAGCTGAGAAAATCAGCCACAGTCTCTAGGAAGAAACTAAAATGAGACCCACACTCTGCTCTGCTATTTTTGATTTGAGTAATTTGTAATGAGAAAAGCCAAAACCAGCTCATCTCGTTGACATGAGTATTCCCATTGACTAAAATGCAGTCACCATGCACTTTAATTTTGAGCCTGTGCAATCCTTTATCGATGAAGATCTGGCAAGCCAGGACAGATTTCAGTCCGTGAGATACTTGCAGCATGATAGTATTTTACCTGTAGGTGGATCTTCATTTTAGATACTGAAATGCAGAGCCAATGAGCCTGATTCACTGCTGTGTTACTCCAGTTTTTCAGTGGAATAACACCACTGAATCATCAGCAAAGCTGAAATAACAAATGATAAAATGGGAGCATTGTGTCAAAGTTTGCAGCGAGTGCATGGAAATGACGAGCTCCTGCTTGCAGAACCATTAACTTATATGAACTTTTTTCAGTTTGAAATGTATCAAAAATATGACAATGTGCCTAGGCTAAATTTTACATGTCAAAAAAAATTTAAAGTTAATATAACAGCTAGCATGAGGATCCCTCAGTATCTCGATGTGGTAAGTAATATTTTATTTTCATTCAGAAAAAGAGGACTTTTGAGAAGAGTTTTTGAACAGCTTCTAAGAAGATGCAAGTTTAGATGTGGGTCATTTCTATGCACCAGCTGGGCACCATGTAAAACTTAGATATAGGACAAGTTAAGAAGACAGTCCTAGGGTTTTTTTGATTTATGAAAACACTCATTCAGCAGTTGAAAACAACTGAGTAATTGTGAGGTTTTTGCAAGTAATGGTCTGGAAAAGCCAACTGAAGGTAGTAGGCAAGCTTGCAATTAGTATTTCTAATTATAAAGTAGATACATAAAACAATGTAGCATCATAAATAAAGGCCAAATGTAAATGATGCAATAGGAACAGCAGAACATCATATAAAGACAGACAAAGAAGCCAGCGAGAGAAATACTTATAAATTATCTATATTTTTCCAATAATAGCAACAACAACAACAGAGAAAAGAATGGTGGTGCTTTGTTTTATTTTATGCAACTTTTACAGTATCCCTGTCTCAGTGCCACCTGATGCTCCTGCTTGTGCTGTAGACCAGAGTCTGCCTTGGGTGATTCCCAGTCAGGGTGTCAGAGCCAGCCCTGACAGCACTGACAGCACACTGGTGCTGTGCCCACGGCTCCAACAGCAGGCTCAGAGTGGCTCTGTCAGTGGCCCCTGGCCATGGCCATCATGGAAAACGGCTTCCCGTGCCACAGTGGGGGGTGCTTGAGCCTGACCCTGCAGGGCTCGGGGAGGCACCTTTGTGTCAAATTGAAGCGGTGGAGCTTGAACAGGAACTACGTAAGTGCTACACAGGGCACGGTGCTCAGTAGTCTGTGGGAGGCTGAGATACACCCTAAGCTTTGCCAGCCTACAAAATGCTTTCTGTAGATCATGGGAAATGGGAAACTCCAGGAGCAGCCCCACTGCAGCACTCCTGACACCTGTGCAAGAGCACAGCAGGATTACGTGCTGCACTCCTCACAGAACTGCTCTCCAAATAAAGCCCTGGATGCAACTAGAGAAGGTGAAGAGACATAATACCTTAGGGAAATGTTTTTATTTATTCTCCTTGGGTGCATATATGGCAATCACCCATGCAGCGTGATCCAGGATGTTGAAAACCATTTCATTATGTTCTATAAATAAAGGCCTGATGTGGTTCAGTTGTATCAATTATGCAATTCTTCTAAGTGGTGTAGTCAAGGCTAAATTCAGGCAAAGGGCACTCCCTTTGTAGTTACTTCTGCTCTGTGCACTTCTAGTATTTACCTGCTCCTCGTATACCACAGACAGATGAATCTACCCACTTTTATTTACCACTATACCACTGACTCCTCTTTGGCCAGGAGCTTTTCCTAAGCACAGATGACACAATGAAATAGAAAATGGAAGTCAAGACACTGCAGTGTGTTCGTCCGTTGTGCAAGATATGTGGCTATACAGTAATTTTGAGCAAAGCATCGGGTTTAAACAATGTTTAAACTGACACCATTATTATGCAATATTGTTAATTATGGCTAGGAGGGTATTTGAGGTTAGTTGGTACTACCTGTGTCCATTTTATAATTATACCAAGAAAAGAATGACTAAATTGTGCCCAAGCTAATTGTATCCATTTGATTTTATCCCTCCTCTTCACCACTGTAAGTCACTTGCATTCTGAGCCGTAAGTTTTTTGGAGGGGTTTGGGTGCATTTGAGCTAAACACAGTGGAGCTTGGCACTTACTGGGCAGCTGCAGGTAACATTGCAATAGCAGCACCAACAACAGCAATAATAAATACAGCTAGTCCAAGCGATAAGTACACAATAAATGTCACTTTTTTCCTGTCACTGTTACAGTTACCTGCAAGAGGTTTATCCTTATCTATTCCTGTGCTGTGTGTTCTAGGATGTGCTTGAGCAGGCAATGATGAAGCTCTGTGGCACAACATGACGTCCTCCTGGAGTGACACCTCCCAAGAGCAGCTGGGGACCAGCAGCAGCCGGGTGCAGCAGCACAGCAGTGCCAGCCCTCCTGCCGGCTGTGCTGCAGGGCTTCAGTGTTCAAGGGACACACAGGACAGCTCAGCTGCTCCAGCTGATGGAGATGGGCATCCCAAAGTGCAGCCACCCTCCTGCTCTTCAGCTGCCCCAGCTCCCACAAAGCCAGCCCAGCACGTCCTGCGCCGTGCCTGCCGTGGGCCCCCCGGCCTGGGCCAGCAGCTGTGGCACAAATGTGACATTGAGCCACAGAAGCTGTTCCATTTGAATGTTACCTGTCAGTGTCAGGAAAAAAACAAAACTAACGAAGAAACAACCAAAAAGTCCCCCAATCCTAAAAAAAACCCAAACCAAAAAAAAACCCCGCCCAAAAGACCCACAAAACCCCCACAAAATCTAAACCAAAAGAAAACCCAAAAAAATCCACAAAAACCAAACCAAAGAAAAGAAAAAAATCCCCCAGTGTCAATAGATTTACCCTAGAAAGTAATTTGGTAACTCATGGTCCTGTTTGCCCATGACAAAAGGCTGTAGTCTGCCACTGATGGCACTTATGTAAAATAGAACTGCCTGCAAGGCCTGAATGCTGTAATTAACAGGCAGTTTTAGAAATTATTGGCTAATGCTATTTAATAGAAATATTGCCAACTATTATTGTAAAAACTTGGTTTGTTCCTTTGGTATTAATGTAAAATGACTCAACATGGCTTCATGGAAAACATACCTTTGTCTGTTACATATCATTACCTACATTTTTACACTGGTTAAACATCACAGTGCAAATTTTGGAGTTTAAAGGTTTAATTTCTCAAAACTAACTAGTGGGTCAACAGCCTACTGAGAAACTACAATGCTGGTGATACAACCTGTCCCTTTCTTGTAACATGGCATTACTGCCTAGGCCTGCTCCCACGGCAGCCAAGGCAGCTTTTGCCACTGGTGGTGTTAAAGCAGTAGCAAGTGTAAAGGTTTTTGTATCAGGGAAATACGCTCCTGTAAGCCTCAGCAGCATTTCCCTTGCACTGTGTACAGTATCACTCAGAATACACATTCTTGTTAATAAACTCTCTGGATCACACTGGAGAGCACGGTAACTCTGAGATAATGTGCTCTGCTCATGTGATGTAGCTGTTGTACCACCCAAGAACTTTCTCACTTATTTCACTTCAGGTGCAATAGTGACTAAAGGTTATTTCTCAAACCTTGTCACCCAGGAGGTACCAGCTGAAATGTTTCTGTTTGATTGCTAAAGAGTAGAAAGCAACAAACTAATATTGGCAAATTTTAGATGAAGCATGATGTGACTGTTGCACACCTCAGCCTAATGCCCACCTTCACTTCAGGGAAAGGAGAAACCAGACTTGTAGACACACATTAATTGCCTCCTGGTTTGAGAGTTCCCACTCACCTGTTTGCAAACGAACTCCAGAATCTCCCTGCTTTCTGTTTACTGCGCTGAGAGCCAGTAATCTTGTAGTGCTTCTAAAGAGTTGTTAATTGCACCCCTGGTAGAGCATTTTATGGCGCCTTTTAATGTATAGATTTAAAAGAAAAGGCAGTCCATACAGAGATTGACCTTCCTGATACATGAAGGGGAGGCAAAGTTCTCTTCAGCTGGAAGTAGCACAAAGGTGACACTGCTGATGTTTGGGACAGCTCAACAGAGTGGGCGTGACATCAAACCAGGGTCACCTCACCTCAGCTGCAGCGCTCTCAAGGGCAAGGATTGGGCAGTGTCAAACTAATACAGAGCTCCCAAAGTCTAGCTGCTGGCTGCACCCATTGGGAGTTTGAACACACTGTGATCCTTTCTGGGACAAGAAACAAGGCCCTTGCATTTTTCCCAAGGGCAGGCACTTCACAGCACACAGGGATTGATGCTGGACACCTTCTGGACATGCCTGTAGTAAGCAAGACAGGGACACTGAGAGCAGCAAAGGGATTTGGGTACCCCATCCCACTGGCTTTCAGAATCACTTACTGCAGGAAGCTCTTGGAGAACCCTGTGAAACCCAGACCATGATCAGATGTCATTACAGCCTGCCAAGCTGAAATGCTGGCTGACATTGTCTGTGACCTGCACTGCTCTCAAGCAGCTGGTGTGCACTGACCCTGCTCAGGAAGGCACAGTAACTCCCCAGTTCCTTTTTGCAGACCCACATACCTGCCCGTGCATGGTCTCAGTGGGGAGCAGAGCCTCAGGACAGTAAGGCACCCCCAGACTCTCAGGTCTGGAGGCTGGGTAGTCCTAGAAGCAAAACTGCTGCTGCAGCAAACATTCCAGTGCATGGCATGGCTGTCACTGGCCTAATCCTTGCCTTGTAAGCAACATCCGTGTTAGGTGACATGTCACATGCCTGTATCCACTGACACTGATACTACAGTGCTTATAGAGGTTGTGGAGCTTGTATATTAATATATTGAGTGAATTGATTTCAACTTCCATTGCTGTCTCTTCTCTTTTCCCTCCGCTGATCTGGACATTAAAAGACAATGTATCCTCCTCCAGGCCCCATGTATCCTTGTGTCAGGAGAATCCTTGCCCATTGGCTAGAAACAGTGAAGATGTTAATGCATCTTCTCTTTTAAACTGTTATTCCATCCTCCCACACATCTTTCTTCTTTGGTAACTACAGTCAGCCATCCCCTAGGACCTACACTCACTCTGATCCCAACTCACTGATGAACATACACAAAAGCAGATCTTACTAAAGAGATTGCTGCTCCTGTTCCATTGTGTGTTTATAAGTGTGTTTGGATACTCTATCTGATCCCTAAATGTGAGCCCACTTCCTGGGTCAGGACTCTGGGGTTTAACATTCGCTCTGTGGAACAGCTCACTCATCCCAGCTCTCAGCACCAAAGCTCTGAACCTTAGAACCAGGGCAAGGGGAGGCTCCCACCGGTCCTGATGAAGTGTTTGGGAACATCCCCCTGTGGAGATGGGCTCCACAGAACCTGAGCCCACCCAGAAGGGCTCCCAGGAGCCTTCTTGCAGACTGTGTTATGGGGGAGCACCCAGCTGTGTCTGGAGGTGCACTGGGGCCCCTTGCCTTGTTCCTCCTGCCCTCCCTTCCCAGGCAGAGCCCGGCACTCCGGGGCTGGGGCGCTCCCCACGTACTTGGCCTTGCTTCTGGTAGACGTTTTCCACTTCATACTAACGACCCTCTGTGATGATGGAAGATGCTGAGCAACCACAGAGCTTGGTGTGGGACACTGATGCCAAAGAGGTTTCCAAAGGTGAAGGGAGCAAAAGTTGCCTACTGCTGGTACTGTAATGGCTCAGCACTGATGCCATAAATGAAAGGAATCGTGTTGGATGTTTTGTTTTGCTTGTGTGTAAACTGGACATTTAGAATCTGAATAAACATATGTTGTCAATTTTATTACCTTTTTGATATAGAAATAAATAACCTTAAATAAAGAAAAAGTGGAGACCTGTCAAAGTCAATAGGTTCAATAGGAACTGCACTGACAAGGGAATAATTTTGTCCCAAAGATAAGGGGATTAAATGATAAGCTTTCAGGATGGCAAAGCCCCTACAATAGGAGCTGTGTTTTACACGGGAGGCTCTATCATTTAAAAGGAAACTCTTCCCCTCTTAAAAGGAAAGGAAAAACCAAAAATGTTATAATTTTTTTTGCTACCAGAGCTGCTTTCTAGTTTAATGGGAAGGCTGCGTGCAAACAGCTGCTGAGAAATAGGAGCGTGACAGGGGAACAGCAATTAGGAACATTTTCATGATAATTTTAAAAAGCACAAGGAAATGATACCGAGTATTAAGTAACTGAATATAAAACAGACATCAAGAAATCATGTTTTTACGTTACAAATAATCTTAGCAGTGAGTTCTAGGCTTACCACTGATGCCAACTTGGGAACTTCCAGAAGGCAGCAACACGTGGTTACTGCTGGGTGGGGGTGAACCAACCACTTTCAGTCATGAAGCAAAGGAGAGACCCTCAGACCGTCTGCCAAAGGTGGTGGGTGAATAAGAGTGTTACTTTCTTGCTAGACTCCAATCAGGGCACCACACCTTTTGATAGTATCTCCGTAATAAGCAAACAACTTTAAATGATGTTGTGTCACTCCAGGAGGGTGACCCAGCAAATCAGGTTTTGCTAATGCAGAAGGACTGCACTGTGCAGGTGCTCACACTCCCCGTGGGACCCTGGAATCCTCAGCCTGCCACGCAGAGGAGTCTGTGTCTCCCTCATTATCAATGCACATGGCTCCAAGCAGCACTGTCACTACACTAACATCCTTTTTGCTTTTTTGTGCATCGCTCTTAAAAGTCTTCTGAGGTGCTAGTACGGAGATTACAGGTGTAAGTCCATCACAGAATTACCATCACACCAGCATGGATACAAATGGTGACAGAATCATGTATGTTTCTTCCAGTCAGCAGGACATGCCCCATGCTGCCTGCCTCAGTGTTCCTGCAGTTGCTACCAGCCACTCCTGGGCTGCCTCTTTCCTCAGGTGCAATTCCATGGGCCAGTTTCAGTCACAAAGAATGTGTCTGCTCTGCTGAGTCCTTCTGCTTGTGAAGGCCCCAATGAAGCTGCAGGGTCACCTGTGAGGCAGCCCATCCTGTACTGACCAGTGTTTCCAGGAGTGTTGTTTTCCACAGCAAAGGGGCGCTTCAGGGCATGTCACAGATGCTGCCTTGGCTGGGAGCAGGTGCTGTGACTGCAGCTGGGCCCCTGTGGCAGGAGAAAGTCTCAAGCCACCCAGATGCAAGCCAGCTTGGCACAGTAGTATTTGTCCTGCTTGGGCTCCACAGTCAGACCTGGTGGCCTTTCAACCATTCTCTTTCTTACCTTCTATAGCAGTGCCACTGACCTCAGTCCTGTATTCAGATACCCGTGAACCAAAGTTATAACTAGTGAAACTCAACTGTTGTCTCTGAATTCAAACCACTACAGGCCATTGTGCAAATGTGGCTCTTGGCAAATGACTGGCCCTTCCTGTTGACTGAAGCACTCATGCTCTCTAGAAAGGACCATGCCTATCCCTAACACTCTGTGCAGCTCACCTTACCCTTTCTTCCTGCTTATTTTTTCCTTTTACTCCAACTATTTGAATGGTTGCCAGGGCCTGGCACCACCATACTGTGCTGTCCAGTGGCCTGGTAGCCTCATTGCCCTGCTCTTCCCGTTTCTTCCTTGTAGGGCTCCTGCTCTGAAGTTGCACAAAGACCACGGCAACAATGGCAGGAAGATTGTCCCTTGGTGGGGGTGCTGGGAAGAAAGGGAGTCCCAACGGAGGAGTAATAGGAGTGACCTGGTTAGGTTGCTTCTGGGTTTGGCCTGCTCAGCCACTCCCTAACAAAAATTTCCTCAACCAACAGCACAGGCTCATGCTGAAGGTCTCACAAATTCAACACATGTAATCAACCCGCTTGTTCTGCAAGGGATTAGCCAAAGCAAAGATGAAGATGTCTTACATAAGATATCCACACATTTTTCCTGGGAATGTTATGGAGCAAATCCACAAAGGAGCCATGTCCAGATACAAGAAAGTAGCTAGTAATAGGCAGTATGTGTCTAATAGAGGCAAACTGTACCAGACCAGTGTGGTTGTCACCTGTACTGGAACGATGTGCTCAATGGACCAGGTGGGGGAAGCAGTGGATATCTCTTATTTTGTTTTAGCATGGTCTTTGGCATTGTCTCCCATATTGGCCAATCTAGGATGGCATTGCCTGAATGGATGCACCACAGCCTGGCTGACAAAAGCTCACAGCTATCCTGTAAGGATTGAAGGATAATAATGGTCAAGAACTAGACATTTAATTGGTATTTACAGATGGCATTCTTCAAGTGACAACATTAGGGCCAGTCTTCACCAGCAATGTGTTGACAGAAAAGAATGGTTCCTCAGCAAGTCCCTGCAGGACACTGAATTGAGGCTCTGTGTCATTATGCTGGAGGACAAGGCAGCCATTCAGGTGGTCTTCAGCAACCTGGAAGACAAGCCTGAAAGAAATCTGTTGAAATTCCTCAAGGACGAATGTAAAGTCTGCAACAGACAGAATAAACCTGTGTGACAGTCAGCAGCATGCCTTTGCAGTGCTGATGGGCAATGGCACCCTGGCCTACATGAGACATGCTCTCTGCAGAGGTGAACAGCACAAGAACAGAAGAAATTGCAATGAACATCATAGAAGAAATTTTTCAAAATAAGAGCAGCTAAACTTGAGCAGGTGCCCAGAGAGGTTTGTGAAATCCCCATCCTTGGAGATTCCAAAAAGGTAATGGACAAAGCCCTGAGCAGCCTAAGCTAATGTTGAGGTTAGCCCTGCTTTGAGGAGGTTGGTGTACGGCCCTCCAGATGTCCCTTCCAAGCAATATTATTTTGTGTCTGTTTTGTTGGGCCTTTTTGTTTGTTTTTATAGCTGTTAACCAGGGAGATTCAGCTGGAGTTAATGATTCCCCAGAAAGAATGGAAGCTGTTACCACTACTGTGGTTACCAGCCAATTATTTATTTATAATGTGAATGAATTCTGAGTACGCACCACAAGTTCAAACAGTCAAGAGACTTCACTTCAGAGATTTTGTGTTAAAGGATCAAAGATACTAACTTTCTCTCTCAGATTTTAAAACTAAGCAGAAAAGACGTCCTGCCTCCATATTGGAGTCAAGTTTGCAAAAACCTCCTCAGTTCCGAGCTAGCAGAAGAAAGCTTTGCTCTGGATATATGCAGCTCTCGCAGGTTCTTGTGGTGGCAACTCAACATATTGAGAGGCCTTCTAATGGAAACATTGTTTTCCCCTGAAAGCAACACCTGAGATCTTGCCTCCAAAGCGAACCTCTGCTTCAGCACTTCCCTCACCCCACGGTTTGTTTGCACAGACAGCACAGCCCGGCCCTGCTGCCGCGCTGTCCCTGGCACTGGGCTGGGGAGCAGCCTGGGACCCCGGCTGGGCAGGGACAGCTTCCAGTGCTGGCACACTGCACACAGCAGGGCACACAGGGACTGTGGCACTGAGCAACTCTGCACACACACACACACACACACAGACACACACACACTCACACACACACAGACACACTCACACACACACTCTCACACACACACAGACACACTCACACACACACTCTCACACACACACAGACACACTCACACACACACTCTCACACACACACAGACACACTCACACACACACTCTCACACACACACAGACACACTCACACACACACTCTCACACACACACAGACACACTCACACACACACTCTCACACACACACAGACACACTCACACACACACTCTCACACACACACAGACACACTCACACACACACTCTCACACACACACAGACACACTCACACACACACTCTCACACACACACAGACACACTCACACACACACTCTCACACACACACAGACACACTCACACACACACTCTCACACACACACAGACACACTCACACACACACTCTCACACACACACAGACACACTCACACACACACTCTCACACACACACAGACACACTCACACACACACTCTCACACACCACCCCCTGGGTGGTACCTGCATTCAGCTGCATCCCAGCCAGCGTGCTGGGCTGTGCATTATTTGTGTGCAGCCATTGGTCCAGCAGCCTGAGCTGCAGAAGTTCAGGAAGCTGCTGCCATGACAAAGCCACAGGCAGAGTTGGTTGCTGAGTCTCAGCAGAACCTTGCTGCAAACATGGAGGCATGGGAGCTCATGCCTCCAAACAGCACTGCCTGCAATGCCTGCTGTGCCACCCAAAAGTGGGCCAGGAGATCGAGCTATATAGGATCTATAGATAGACCTGCTGATCTCTGGAGAGACACAGGTCATTCCTGAGTGTCACAGACCCAAATTCCCCCCAGCCCCAAAGGCCCAGCCCTTAGCCCTTCTGTAAGCTTATTGTTGTCAGAACAACGAACCTCAGAAAAGGCACCAGATTTGTGCATCAAAAATAATAAATGCAGATCTCTGCATTAGCTGGGGTTTGTGACACTGACACAAAACCTGGGCCAAAAAGGAAAAAATAAATAAATAGAAGTAAAACCCCAAACCTATTTGAAAGTATGTTCAGATACTAACAAGCAAAATCTTTTATCCAAAACAAATTGTAGTTAGATCTTGGGTGACACCATGGTTATCAAAGTTTAGCCAAGGAGCTTGCTTGGAGATACTTCTCCAGCCTTAACATAACACTACCAGCCTAGTCAAGTGCTACTAGAAAACACCTCATTAAAATGCTGCTGTGGTATTTATGTATCGATAGTCATTTATCTCACATCCCTCACACACACTGATCTGGCAACTATGATCAGCAAATTGGACTGCTTCTCCCATGGCACTTTTGGCTCAAATCCACTCCCCAACGTCCCCCACTCCCTTACCAACACAACTGCTTTCCACTGGGTATCTGCCTGTGTTCAGCCTGGCAGCAGTGTCATTTTGAATAAGCTTCTCTCTGCCCGCATTTATCCAGCCCTGCAGCACTCCAAACATGCAGGTGGGGTATCAGAGATGCAACAGCCACATCAAGAGCCAGACACACATCTGTCATGCTCTGCAGGTAAGTATGCTTGGGTGCAATCATCAGAGGCACTACAGACCTTACCCCTGCAGTGGACAGGCAACTGGAATCTGTATTTGCTGGAGAGCCCTAGTGGCTTTGGAATGCATGAAGGATAATACCAGAGAAGCAAATCTGCAGGGCACAGACACTAGTGCAACAGCCAATGTGATAAAACAGCCTTATAAGAAAGCACAGGATGTGTCATCGTGGGGAGAAAAAAAAAAAAAAAGGAAAAAGAGAAAAAAGACTGGCCAAAAAAAAGAGGTGAGGTAGCTGGGACTGCCAGGAGCAATGTGAAATCAGTTTACATTAGAGCAGGTTGCTCTTGGTTTCACTACAGCAGTCGTCATGCTTGGTAAGAATAACAAGCTATTCATATGGCAGCCATCATTGTGCAGCTCAGCACATGCAGCCCAGTGTAAAAAAATCTGAGCCAATGCAGTGGCTATGTTGGGACTTTTTTTAAAAGCACATAAGATCGTTATGTAAATGAGTTTCCACTTCAGGAATCTGTGGGAATAATCATTTCCCTGTAAGAGGAATTTGTTACTAGAACATCTGATGTTTTACCTGAGATCTGCACTTTGGATTGAAACACTGTCATATACATCCCCCTGCAGCTCCTAGGTCCTTCCCACTATCTGGCCCCTTCAGTCTCCAACTTACTTTAATACTTTCAAGCTCAGAAGATCTAGATTTGCACCTTCATGCATGCCCAGAACTGCCCTAGTCCTGACAAGGCCAAGCAGCTCAGCCCAATTCACACCTATGCCTGATCAGGATCAAGAAACTAGGCGTTGCTTTGCTTGAATCCCCTGAGGGCTTTGATCAGGGATTATCTGTTACCTGGTGACTGTTTCATGCAAAATGCATAAACAGTTTTGGGAGCAGAGTCCAGAATCTCAAACTCCCTTACAAATGGTGGAGCCAGCAGGTAGGACAGCCATGCTCACCTCACCCACCGGTGCAGTGACGTTGCAGCAGAGCAGCAGCTCCTGCGCAGAGCGCTGGCCCGCGGTGTCAGCCCCAGCCTTGTGGCTGTGCTGCTCTGCTGGAGGTGGCAGCTGAGGACAGACAGCCTCCGGAGAACAGTGACCCTGCTTGTCACTTCCTGGCTGCTGGTAATCCACATTTCAGATTAGATATTTTTGCTGTGACAGAAGGATCACTGCAGCAGTAGCATTTCAGTCTTAAAATTTCCCTATTAATCTCTCTGGTCACCACCCTGAATGCTTTGATCCTTGTGTGGAAGTGCCAGGCTTGCCTCAGGCATGCTGCAGAGATTGCTGGCTCTAAAATCAGGAGCTGGGCACCAGAAATAAAAAACACAGAGATTAATACTGAGACATCAAAGTACGATATGACTTAAAAAACTTGCAATTGCATCTGCAAATGGATATATCACATCCTCAACCTAGGCACTCAGGTCTTGGTGTTTGTCATGAATTAACACATGCTAAGGGAGAAAACCATTGGGAAAATCTGTACTACTGCTATTGGCACAGGGAAACAAAGTCCTCCCCTACCCAAATAGTACATCAGCTTCCTCCCTGATAATGCTCTGTCCCTAACAACTAGTGGTGCATTTGTCTCATTCAGGACTGTTTGCGGGGAGACCAAACAGCTTTGTTTCTTCTAAGATTGGGGGAAATTGCATTTATATCTTTAAATACAATAATTATTTCTGCGTCTGTTTGCATCGCTTATAGAAGAATTATTTTACCATAAAAATGCACAAATTATTTCATTTCTCTGAGGAAACATCCAACTGAACAACCTTCCATCTGGACCAAATTCATGACAGTGTGCTGCTTGGTCTGGTTGGTTTCCATTTTTACTACAAAAATTATATTTGTGATGGTAGAAATTGGTGATTCTGCCCTGGACCAAATACACAAAAATGCTTTGAAAAATGCTGTATTTTGCTTATAATTGCAAAGTGGAGGTTGTTTCTAAGTTTTGTTTATTCAAGAACACTTCCACAGTGAATTTCCCTATTTTCTGCAGTGCTGAGGATGTTCCTTTGGAAACCACCCAGCACACCCAGTACACACACCAAACAAATCTAGGAGAGAGCCACAAGCCAAGTTGTTTCTCATAAATGCTCTCAGGCTTCCATCTGAGATGGCATGACAAAGAGCAAAGCTATTCACATTGCTTTCATGCCATGATCTGGAGGCAAAACCTCTTTCTGATACCTCAGAAGAATGAAAAAAAGAAAGAGAAAACTGGGAATATGCTTCTGAATTGTGCACTTCAGCCAAAGCAAGCTCCACCATGACTTTATGACTAATGCCACAACTCATCTTTGGACTTCCACTGCCTTTGCCATCACAGGCAACATTAGCAACTCCCCAGCTAAAAGCTGCAGCAGCTACAGACTGAGCTCTACAGCACCAGCAGCACTTACAGCTGCTGCTCTAAGAAATTTGGCTCCTCCAGCACAAGGCAGAAGAAGAACACAGCCACTGGTGGGTCCAACGCCAAGACCACCATTAGCTACAGAGGGCTGTGGATACTGCAGGGGTGGAAAAGGAAAACGACTTTCTCTGAGGCTGATGACTGCCAGGGTGCATGAAGCTCCAACATGCACGGTGAGGAAGCAGGTCACTGTGCTGTTCCCCAGCAGTGAAGCTCCCTTGGCCCAGCAAAGGCAGTGCAGAGCTCTGATTCACAGCACTCTTTGCAGGGCCACCCTGTGCAAATCAGTAACGGCTTCAGGGGAAAATTAACAGATGGTCATGGGGAAAATTCCCAGGGTTTCTTCCTCCTCTCCTCTGTGATAATAGGCTACTTATGATTGTCTGAAACCACCTGCATTTTTTCCCAGGCATCCTGGCTACCAGTTAGAACAAAGTGTGTGTCTCTCCACTGGTGTTGGCAGCACTGGGCTCACTTTTCATTAAAAGCCTCACATTAGTGTGCAAGAGACTGTACAGTCCAGAAGCTCACTGCCATGATGCCACTGAGGGGTGACATGGTAATACTCAGGCTTAGGTTCAGGGAATACTCAACATTTTCTAGCTAATCCCACTGCTTCAGGTAGAACATCCTGGTACCCCAGTTTTTCCACAGCTGTAAGGGGAAGAATTAAATAATCACCTGGTTTTTAGAGAAAGAGTGCAGTGAATCAGTGTTGTTAAAGACTCCTGCAACTTGCTAGGCAACTTAGAAACAACAGATGTTGCCCAGAACAAAGCACAACATGAGGAAATAGCACACAATCCAGGGAAAGGAGCAGAAAATGCCACCACCCTGGCTATCTACTGCTGCAGCAAATGTGTATCTCATGTGTAAGGTGAATTTTCATGTGGCATCCCAATTCTGCAGTCTGCCATCTAGTAACACTTACTGCTCTCCCTACCATGACGTGTGATGTACAGCATGGCACTTGCTCCTCCAGAGCAGCATGGAGGCACAGGATCCAGACTTTTTGTTGCCATCCTTTTAGCCTTGCTTAAGCTACAGGAACTTTGCCAAAATCCCCAGCTCAGCCAGATTTCATAAAAGTGAGCACCAATTTCACTTAACTCCCTGTTTCTGACACCAGGTTTTCTGGGATGAGCATCCTGCATACACAGGTCAGTTCAAGAATCTGTGAGCTGTACTGCCTGCCAACCACCCACCTGAAACCCATCATGCAGGCACAGACACAGGGCAGCACTAACGGTGCCTGCTTCCCCAGGACACCGTGTGTCCTCCACTCCCCTCCTCCCCATCCTAGTGTCAAGAACACAGGACACAGTAAGGCAAACATGAGGGCTCTGGGGCACTCAAAATATCCCTTTCCCAGCAGCAAAGAGCCAGTGGTGCTGCCTCCCAATGTGTGTGAGCACTCAGTTGCATGAATCCTCTTCTCCAGATACAAAGACCCTACAACACATCCCACATACATTCTTCCCAGTATACTCTACTGTTCCTTCCCATCAGAGTCTGCTGCTCAGTCTCACTGTCCTCTGCTTGGTGTAGAGGGGCAGCTTGGTACAAAGCCATTCCTTCCCTCTCCTGCTTGTGTGGCCAAGCCTTGGACGGAGGCAGGCCCTGCTCCCTCCAGGACTACAGAGCTCAAGAAGATTCTGTTAAAGGTCTGGCTCTTGAAAGATGCTCTGACTTCACAGCCAAACACAACCTGCTCTGCATAGACAACCTTTCCTCACCAACCTCTCTCCCTCCCCAGGGTTAACAGGCAGCTGGAACTGCTGGAGAAGGGGTTGTAGAGTTGTTAAAGGATCACTGCCTTTCCAAATTGCATTTCAGGAAGCTATGAATTGTAACCTGCAGTCTGCATGATTTCTGTTTCCAAAGGTGATTTTGTGTGTGTGTGTGTGCCTGTGTATGTGCCACCCTGCCTTGAGAAATCGCCATGCCCGGGGCAGAGCACCCTCAGGCAGCAGCACTGCGGGGCTGCGCTTTGCCTATGGCTGCTCCAGTCCTGTGTCCATCACTTTCCCTATTCTGAGGACTAGATCTGTGCCTCAGGCCAGGCCAGTTGAAGGACAGGAGCACTGAGCATTACAGCTGAGAAGTTGTGGTTAGCTGGCAGGTGTCACAAGTGTTACTTTTATGATCAGTGGCTCTAATGGCAAAACCTTTTTTAGGGAATCCTACCTGCAGCCAGCAAATGAACCACAAAGGACAGACTCCATCTCTTTTCCAGAATACTGTCTGGTATCTAAAGACAAGTGTTTCTTAGGAAATGACTGTTTGAGTTTTTTTTTTGTTTTGAAAAGACAATGACAGAACACAGGTCACAATGCATAAAGTGCACTTATGGTCAGTCACTTGGACGAAGGATGTGCTGTAGCACCATGTTTGAATTTTAACTGTTGACTGTGAGCCAGCTACAGAGATGACGTAGGTGTTTTCTTAAATTACATTAGTAACTTAGTGGGGTGTCTGTAAGCAGGCCAGCTGCACCACAGCTCTTGAGTGGCCCAATTCCATAGCGAATATGCACAGATCTGAGCCTAAAGGAGAATTTCCCAGGAGATAAATAATGCCCCATCTGATATTTCAACCTTGATTGCCTAAAGTGTCCTGAGACAATCACTGGAAGATACATGGAAAAGATTTTGTTGTTGTATTGTTGTACTGTATTGTGTTGTTCCCAGTTACAAACCCTCTCAATAGATTTGGAGATGTTGAAAATAATCTATGAGAATGTGGATTATTTTTAAGTGGTATTTTAGTCCAGAACTGGAAATAATGGTGATGGAAGAAAACCTAAGCCAGGCTGATTTGTTACAGTAAAGCTGTGCTGTACTTTAGATTACTTATTAACAAACAGCAAATGGGCCTCTGCCTTGACCTTTTTCATTTGAGCAAATACACTCTTCCTGCCCCTTGTAAACAGAAGTTACTGGTAACTGAGTCACGTACCCCCTCACATCCCTGGAGTTAGTTTTTTTCCTCTGTGGCAAGGATTTTAGTCAAATTGAATTTTGCCAGGCTCACCAAGGTTATTAGCAGTATCATTAGTCCTAATAATACAACAGTAATAATACTTCTTGGGATCACCATAAACCTGAAAACATCTAAGTACCTCACAAATATTAATTAAAAAACTCCACAGGAGACCTGAGAAACCAGCAGAAATTGTCAGCTTTGCTTCAGAGCTGAAGACTGAAAACAGCCACAGCAAGCAGAAGTGGCAGTTTGCTTGATGAATTTCAATTAATGGCTGTTCCCTTGGTGTCATGAAATGCCAGGTGCACAGTGCCTCTGGCAACACTGCCAGGTTAACAGCAGCACAAATCTGAAGCAGCAGAAGTCAGCAGTAGGTTTGGGAACTGCAATCAAAAGGATAGGTTCTTCCACTGACAGCTGGGTTTTCAGTGGGTGCTGTGCTTTTAGTGGGACTGTTGGATGTGCCCCAGGTATCTTGTGCCTTAGGATCTATGGCAAGTGGCTCCTTTGAATATCCCACTTCTGCAGATCTTCAGTGAAGCTGAAGATCAAGAACATGCCTACAAATCTGCAAATGTCCCAACAAGCTATGGCTATTCAATCCTTTGTCAGCTTTTCTGTTAAACCTTTTTGAATGAAGGAGGCAAATTTTGACAACCACAAGGAACTCCTCTGCAAAGCTGATGACTACTTTTCCTACCTAATTATTTCCCTGACTTGTCTCTACTGGTATGAAACCTTTAGCAGTGACCGAAACATGACAATAGCACCAAGGAGTTCGTAGAATTCATCTTGATTTTAAGTTCATTTATCCTGCAGATAACACTCAAACCATTTTGTAAAGGAAAACATCTTGGTAAACAAGGTGAAAGTGTCATCTAGATTCTTAACCAGTGATGTCCAACAGTTTTTGCAGCATGGGGTAATTACTTGTACTAATTGCAGACTCCTCTAAGGTACATTATGCCACAGCATTTGGATGATTGAATGTACAATTTGGAGGTGTGACTTTTTTGTTTTGTTGATTTGTTAAAAAAACTTACCATTTGTAGGCATAGAAAGGACACAGACAAAGTCAATCTGGACACAGACGAAGTCAATCTTCACTTGAAGTCAGAAGGACAAAGTCCTCAGAACAACAGCTTCACAAGTGAGAGATCCAGGTGCAGTTTCTCACTCTGACACAAACTGCTCATGTGATCCTGAGCATGTCACATAAGCTGTCTGTCCCCAGTCATAAAATTAGGATAATAGTGGTTAGTTCGCGTCAAAACAGAATGAAAAAGAAAGTTTATCCACACAGAGTCTTCACCCATCAGTGTCTTCTAAGACAAAAAGCATTGTGACCAGACTGATTCAATTTTCTTCTCTGTGATGCAATCACTCATCTTTGACAGGCGGGCAGTTTCTTACTCCGTGACTGTGCTCACTCCCTATGCCCCATGCCTTGTGAAGACATTCTCTGAGAACCTCTTCTCTTCTCTGGAAAGGTGGATGCTCTGACTTCACCATCAGATTCATCCAATTACTCCATTTAATTCCATCAAGTTCTTTAGAAAGCTCTCCACCTTTGCAATGAATTTGAAGCATCTCATTTGTTGACAATAAATCCTTACGTTTCACATGTTCCTTTACATCTCTTGTGACAGCTACTCCACTTGCTCCTTACAAAAAAGACACTGGTCCTCTGGCTGAAATTCTGTGAAGTCTTGCTTTTGCAGGCATGGCAGAGTTCATTTTCCTTCACTTCCCTGTGTCTTGGCTGCCCAGCAATTCCTCTGCACAAACACACTGGTGCCACAGAAGTTTTGCCATGTGATGCCATTAACTTTAATGAGAACCTCATAGCTGCCATCCCACACGGTGCTTTGAAGATCTGGGCTCTGTGTTTCATCCCAGATAGACAGTCTATAAAACTATGGCAAACAATTCAGGCACAGTCTCTGGCTTGGCCAGCTTTCTCCACTTACATGTTATTCTAGAGCAGAAGCAGCTTCTGGGCTTACATTCAGGCAGGAATGGAAGTGATGCTGCATCTCTCTGGGAGCCCTGCTAGCCAGCAGATCCTAGAATACACAACCCAAGCAAAGGTGGGGGTCCTCTGCACACCCCACTGGTCTTGCACTCTCCAAGCATAACATTTGGCAAACATCAAAGAGGGGCAGGAAGAATCCTGCCCCCACTCCCCACCCCCACCCCCCAAGCCTGGCAGGAGTTTTGGGAGTTTCTGCTGGGTAAGGCACACTGGCCAGTTACTTGCCCTTGGCTGCAGTCATTCACGTAACCATGGAATTACACAGAGCTTTCTGAAGAGCTTTTGTGACTGTGATAGAAAAAAATCAAATAAGCAAAGGGAAGATGAAGGGAAGGATGTTGGAGTCTGCTGACAGCCTGAGAGGACACCTTTGCATGGGAGAGCTTCCTGTTCACAGCCTGGGGACAGCTATGCATAACCTCCACTTGCCAAGGGCAGAGGCTCTCTGGATTTGTGTAGACCCCACTTTCTCCTAGCTCTGTCTCACCCAGCTGTGGGTTCTGTGCTCTACAGACACAGTGGCCTTCACTGCTGGCCCTATTTCCCTCCCACAGCAGGGAAGGACAGACAATCCTTCCCTGACAACAGGACATAATGTGGGACTACAGTAAGGAAATGGGTTGCTGAGGTCCCAGACTCATGGGCACATGAGTCTGACCCAGGTATCAAAGAGCAGGATCATGTTGCCACAGCTTTCTGCATCTTTCTTCCTCACTTCCATGAAGCCATCAGCTGCCAAGAACAGCTGCCTGGTGGGGCAGGCCAAATATCAGGAGCTGTTCTGCAACTGCAGCAGAGCAATGGTGCAACAGATCATGCCTTGCCCTTGCCCTTGCCTTGCCTTGCCTTGCCTTGCCTTGCCTTCCCTCAGACACTGGGCTTGTTGGTAGCTGTCTCCTTCACTAAGAGCACACCTGGGTGTGATGTCAGGTGAACAGGGAACAGTGTCTCACCATCACCCTGTTCCTTGGCTCCCACACAATTGCAGCAGAGGTTGTGGGATGACCATCCCTAGGCCTAGCTCTGTAGCCAGAACCTTAGCCCTCTCCTTCTCTGTGGAGGTCCCCCTCAGCAGTAAAGAAGAAACAGAAAGGATCTGCAATGCTCTGTGACCCAGTGCTGTTTTCGCATCTCTTTACACACATTACTCCCTGAATGGGCAGAGACCTGTGAAATTGCTGACTCTAACATCTTTCCCATCTTGGCTGCTTCAAATGAGAGTTCACTCTGCCCCAAGAATGATTTACTTCTCTTGGCTGTTCATCACAAACTGATACCGTCTCTAGTCCCTCAGACTTTGAGGGATTTGTGTAAAAATAATTTTTATTGCATTTCTTGTGAACTTGTTACTTTTAAGCAGTGAAACACTCAAGTCTCTGACAAAGAAAGGAATGATATCTGGAGTTAGTGTTGGGAGAAGACTACTCACACCCACCAACTTCACACCCAGCCAACTTCCTCAAACCTATCAGTATCAGCATATTTGCCAAGTCACAGCTTGGGGATCATGGAAGAACAGATGAGAACCTCTGGCCCCCAAACTGGGTCTGTGCATGGATTGGAAATAGGTTTCCAAGCTGCCAAATACTGCACCTGTCCATCCCACACAGGCTACAGCCACCTTCTGTCGCATCACCAGAAAAGCTTCATTTCCTTCTTTCTCACCTCAGCTGTCATCAGCAGCTCTTTTTGCAGATGATTTCAGCTTTAGTCCTATTGCCTTTGCCTCCTTTCTTTTCTCATTGTGCTCTAAGAATCTGTTACTGCCAATCTACTTTCCCATGAAGGATCACAGTCTCACTAAGCAGAGCAAAGCTGTGGTCACTAAGATTTCCTGCCAGTGCATGTTATATGACACTACAGTGGTCAAGAAACTGCTCCCTTCGTCCCCCCTAGTTACATCTTCCTACTTGTGAAACCATCCCCTCAGAACCAGAAGAACTCCAGGGTAAAATGCCTGAATAGGGCTAGCAGGATCTGGCCCTGAAACTTTGTTATTAGAGCTGACACCAGAATCCAAAGAGGTGCTGCCCAGCTGCACCTCTCATTAAGATCACCAGCATGGAAGGTGGTTTGCATACCTCGGTATTAGCCCCAGTGTTATCACAGGACAAATCAAAACCATCATAATAAAATCTTGCAATAATCTCAGTTTAATTAATAGTAAGGAGAAAAAAAGTCTTGCCAGGCCAGATGGCAAACTCTTGGTTTCTCACATGATGACTGTCAAATTACCATTTCCACAACAGAACGTCACAGAATATATTTAATAAATCTTGGAAATGTTTATCAAAGTGGCAGTAAAGATCCTGACTGATCTGCCTGGATCTGTCCACATGAAACAGCCAAATGTAGACTAGGTTTAAGGAGTTACCACCAGTAAAGGACTCAAGTGCATAAAGCTAGACTTTAACAGTACTCAGGCACAGAAGTCCAGAGTCAGAGGTCCTATTCTCACATGCCTGTACTCTGTGGGCTCTCCTTGGCTTACATTTAAGTTTTATGGTTCCACACCTGGCCTGAACAGCATCTCCAAGGAGATGCACTTTACACTATCCTCCATGGGCATCCAGAGATGAAGTACTTCTTCTCTGAATGCCCTACGGGATGGGGTCTTGTAAACCAGCTCCAAGAACACAAAATGCAGCCTGAGGCTCCTCAAACCATGGAGCTCTAATCCCTTCACTCTCAAACAGAAGTTGCCCACCAACAGTGGCACAGGGAGAGCAACCATCCCATTAGTGGAGGGCATGGTTTCACTCTGAAGACCTTCACCCAGAATAGCTGATCAGCTGGCAGTTAGACAGTCTCATGGGAAGTGAGAGACAAACACTCTCAGATTGAGGAAGGCATTGAACTTAGGTCTCCCACTTCCTCAGTGAAAAGACAGTGACTTAGACATCAACCAGGAGGAAGGAACACTACTCTCTTATCTCCAAGAGCACTGCTCTTGGGGAGATGCATGCCATCAGAGTGTTTACAGGACTCAAGCACTAAGTCCTGCGTGAGGTTTCTGTGCTCTGATGGAATGGCAGGGATGGGAGAGCAGAAGATTTCACAAACACTTGTATTTTCGGTCTGCCCTCAGACACCAAACATGGTCTCTGTTTGGGAGCGAGATGTCTCAGACATCTAGGTTAGGTCTGACAGTAGCCCTTGCTTGAACAGGGACAAAGAGAGGGAGAAAGTGCTGTGTCATTGTATAGCACTGCTGCTCCATTTCTTGGGAGCATACGCTCACCTGGACCGTGATCCCTTCAGCCCACCCCGCCAGCCTGGCCTGCTGTCCCCTCCCTGTCTGGGCTAGGAAGCCTTGGCACAACAGTGCTGCTTTTGGCACCAGGGTCTGGCTCTTGAGACAGTGGCACCTCTTTGGACACTGAGCCTTCCACACCCTGCCTGGCAGAAAGTCAGCACCACTCTTACAACTCGGGGGACTGCGGTGCCCGGGTGGCACTATTACCACCAGGGGCTCGTCTTCCATCTATGCTCTTTGGATGAAAGGATGTGGTTCACTGAAGCTTTATAGGTTTTTGGCTAGTGAATGGACATGTTCTATGAATTTGTTTTGGTTCTTCTATATTTTTGTCTTTTAGTGGGACAGTACACTTTGAAAATTACTTTTGTCCCCCCTTACAGAAAATAGGAGAAAAAATGACTTGACACTTTCATACTGCAACAGAACAATCTTTACACTGTACTAAGTTCTGCCTCATCTGTGTAAAAGCACAGTGTACTTTCATGGCCTTACCTGTTACCTTGCAATAATAATAACAACAATAAGAAAACAGATTTTCTATATAAAAAAAAGCAATTAAAGTGCATCAGCTGCAAGTACTGGTTGGTAATCCCATGAAAAAAAGGCAATATGACACAATTTTTGCAAGCTGTTTCTCTTGGCAGATGTTATGTCCATTTCCAGTGTAAAGGCTGAAGTGACTGACACCACTCTTCACTTTAGGTAAACTCTGCTATAGCTGCTGAAGCCACTGCAGAGTTCTGCTTTCATGTTACTGCTAGCACAGGCAGTTTCAGAATAATTTTGGATTGGCTTGGATACAAGTCTAGCAGGGTGCTACAAATAGAAATAGCAGAAGAAGGTAGTAGAGTAAAAATATGCAGTGTTAGATCACGGGTGGAGAAGTAGCACACACAGGAAGTCAATGAAAGCAACAGGCATGCTGCTGCTCCCTGCCCCTTGCTAGATTTTTAAATGCACTCTATTTCCAAATTTCTGAAAAAACTACCACTTGCATTAACTTTGCCTCCTGCCTACATATCAGCACTGGTAGTCATTCTGGATAAAAAAGCAGCCATGACAGGAAGGGGAACATCTGCTTTAAAAGCTGCCCTTTCAAAGCCACCCTGTGCATTGCATCACAGTTCACACAGTCACTGCACTTTGAAGTTTCATCTCACAAACAGGTACACCAGGGCACAGCCCTGCACTTGAACCTCTCTGACCTCTGGGGATACCTGTTTGCAGTCTGGGCTCAATCCATTCCTGGGATGGCCCACATCTGACAATGTGTGTGCCTGCAGCCAGGCCTGGTTGATGCACCTAATGGCCTGGCTTGTTGTCCAAGACCAAGGCCAATTCCTACTGTCTCATGTGGGATTTGTCAGTCACATTAAGGAATCTGAATCTGGATTTAGAACCTAATTTACGGCACTTGGAGTGGAAAACTTTAGCCAACAAGACTGCACAATCCTATTACCATGACAGCTCAGGAATGTCAGAACTCAGCAGTCTGCAATAAGGTGCCACTTTAAATGTAGATTAAACTGAAAACAGCCCTTATGGCCTAGAGCACCTGGGACAAGTGTCTGCCAGCTGAAATGCCTTGAAGGTAACTATTGCTAGTGAATCAGGTGCTGGCTTAAGGTGCCTACAGTTGCCTCAAGACACAGACAGATTTTTTTTCCAGAGACAATGGGTTTTTTTGTTTTTTTCAGTACCATATGAAACTTGGCAGCTCCAACTCTACGGAGATCCATGCAAACCTCCTGCAAACCTCCTGCTTGCTTTGGTTCCCATGGCACATCCACTGAGTTTCACTTTGAATTTCAGCCTCACAAATCTCCAAACTCAGCCTAGAGAGATAAGCAATGCCAAGCCCAGGCTCCAGCAATGGAGCAGGACTGTTCCCCTTCTTCTGAACACTGCTGTACGAAACCAAGTTGCCCTACAGTGACACAGGAAAAATATGGTCAGCATCCAGTGAAAGCTTAGGGAGGATGTATTTTCTCGTCTGTTTGCAACCTGAGGGTGAAACAAAGGGTGAGTTTTTTCCCTGGTTGGTGTCTTCCTGCTAACTGGGGACAAAGTCACTTGTCCTTTTGGTTCTTTTAGATGTGTCCAGCAATGATCTCAGAGATTTGTTGACATGCTGGTGGGCACTTTTGACAGCGGATGGGGTGCCAGCGGTTCTGCGTTTTCTTTTCCAACAACTCCCAGAGGGCTGTGATGCTTTTATGCTTAATATATGCTGTCATTTTGTATTATAGCTTTTTTTTGGAAGTAACTTCATAAAGGACCAAAAGAAAACACAATCCCAAACCCCAAAATCCAAACACTATAGAAAACTGAGGAGTTCTGCAGACATCACACACGAATTACTGCTCCTTCAACTGACACAGAGCCAAAAGAAGCCATAGCCCTGCCTGCTTTACAACATAATCTACCACTGACTGGTGGTTACTGGTCACCAGCATGACTTCCCTGGATTTCTGCTCTTTTTCTTCTCCAGTCCCATGATGTGGTAAGGCCCTTGATAGAGGCTTTTCCTGCTGGATCAGCATTTCTGGCATGAAAAAAAAAATTGTGACAATAGAGCAGAACTGTGGATTCCACAGTTATGTTGCTTGAAGACCTAAATGACCAAGCACAACCCCAGCGCCTAACTGTCCTCCTCCTCAGTCTGTCCTCCCATGCCTGATTCATGCAGCAGTCACAGAGTGACAGCAAGGGTTACAGTCTTGCATAAAGAACTGACAAATGACTTGCTCAAAGCAGACTGGATGGATTTGCATATAATGGTTCAAGGTCCTGGAATAATATTACAAGCACACTCCATCCAATTTCATCCTGAGCTGAGTACAGTAATTCATTCAATATTGCAATACACTTGACAGATTAATAAACCTTTTTTATTTATTAGGCTTAATTCCTTTTGTATCTCTCTTATTTTCCCTGCAGAACTGTTTGGGAATGCCATACAGTTGCAGGACCAAAAATAGACTAGTATGTATACCAAGTACGTGAACGACTATGCTCCATGACAAAAAACAATGCCATTACTTTGGGGTGATTTTTCAGTAATTCTACTTCTGTTGATACAGGTTGTCTGAAAACATAATTGACTATGTTCAGGTGAATAAATAAAACCAGATAAATGCTAGCTGGGAATATACCTCCCACATGTCCTGGGTTTTTCAAAGGCATGCCTACTCCCTACACTCTACACACAATCTATACATTTTAAGATCCAGAAGGCACCTTTTTTTCACACCTAACTTTATAATTTTACACTAGGCTTCATAATCCTAAAATACCTCCGTGGCACAAAGCCACGTATACAATACGTGGGTGGAAAAGCTGTTAGCATAGTGGGAAAATATTCTGCTGAAACTCAAAACTTTGAAGAAACAGCTGAGTCACTCTTTCACAGTTAAGGTAGTCCGGCCTGGTTACTCTCTCCTATGCCCCTGGATGGTGTCTGGCACACTCCCCTCATCCTCTGACTCCCAGTGACTCCTGTACACTGCTAAACAAGAACTGCCTTGGAAATACAGGGCTTTCCTTGCACAGGTGAGGCACCCAGGCACACGGACTGAGGGAACACTGATTCTCCTGGGGACTCCTTGGGCACGTGCAGCAATGCAGGTACAGCTGCACTGGCTGACTCACAGACATCAGCTCTACCTTGCTATGCAAGGTGATATTCAGCAACATCACCTACTTACAATGTGATCACAGTTCTCAAGGCAAACCACGTTTTCCTGGCCTGAGAAAAAAATCCTTTTTTATTAAAAATCATGAACATAGGCAAAATTTCAAAACCTAGCTCAAGCGCACTAAGCTAAAGGAATGAGACAAAAACTTTGAAAAAAAAATCTCATTTATCTCCCTCTCCTCTCCTCTCCTCTCCTC
>WAAE01020241.1:563226-585189 GCA_013400495.1 Nicator chloris | reverse complement strand
CGGGCCCGGGGCAGCGGGCGGGCTGCGTGTCCTCGGCACCCGGCGCTTCCCTCGTCCCTCCCGGCCGCCCGTCCCCGCAGCCCGCCGCCCACCTGCAGGCCCCCGGCCCGGCCGCGGCGGGGTGAAGGGTGAAGCGAGGCGTGACTCACGGGCACACATCTGCCACCGCAAGCGTTTAGGAAATTGCCGTTCTCTTAAAGGCAACCGTGTATTTATTTCTCTGGGGCGAAAATCGGAGAGTTGCACTCCATTAACGCGTTTCAGTCACCAGCCCTGGCAGGGGATGCAAAAGTCGGTGGAGAGCTGGATGCTGGTCTGGAGGCAGAGGAGAGCTTTTGCACTCCTGCTACAGGAGAACTGGAAACAAGCAGAGAGGCAGATGGTTATGGTAGAATATATGCTGTTTATTTATGAAGGTAACCAGGACTTCTGACAAATTTTATATGCAGTTCCCTCCCCAAATTAAAAAAAAAAACCAACAAAACAACACCAATGTGTGTGCATATACATACACGTATACATATCATACACACACACTGCACACACATACACACGCTGCCAGCACTGTGCTCCCACTGTCATGCCTTCAAACAGCTCCATCCACCTTGTCAAGACTTACTTCAGTTGGACAAATTGTTACGCAGCTACGACACAAGGAAGAAATGTTCTGCATGGCTACCAGAATGCCCAGGGGGCCTGTTTGTTTGTTTGTTTTCCTCTCACTCTGGGAGAAGCTCCAGAGTCCAAAGGTGAAGCAGCACCAGGGACAAGCCTCCTGGCCCCACTGCAGGCATCCTCCAGCCCCACAACCCATGCCCCGTTCCAGGTACTCCTGCCTTGGGGTCGGGAGGCAGCAGCCAGTACAGGACAGTGTGAAGAAGGCAACACACACTCATACTCACCCACCCATACAAATAATAAAATAATGTTGCAGCACGAGGGCATAGTCTCTGTCACCAGATAAGAAAGTTGTTTGATGGCAAAGACCTAAGTAAGGCAATAAAGTATAGCTAGTGTACATGGAACAGCTTTCACATTACATGAGGCACATTTTGGGCGGACAGAGACTTGGAGAAGAGCTGAATGTCCTGGAATAAAGCAAAATACACTGAAAGTTCATAGTAAATACCCGCATCAATAGGTATTTATTCATTTGTGCTTCGTCACGTCGTGACATACAGTACAAGACACTGCTGCTCGTTCTTTCAATGGAGAGAGCTCACCATACTCTTGCAAGCTGCTGCTCCATCAGTCCCAGGCTGTCCATCGGTCCTGCAGCGGTTCTGATCCCTTGCCCTCTCTCCCAGCCAAGGCAGAGGACGGGGCTCGGCAGAGGCAGCGCAGCCAGGCTGCGACAGTCCTGGCAGCAGTCTGCTGGCTGCCCCACACCTCAGTGCTCCTAACGGCATCCAGTGCTGCACATCTCTCAGCCTCAAGTCCTCTTCTCATCGCTGACTTCTCCAAAGCTGCTCCTGCCTGCTGCACGGCTAGGCCAGCTGGAAGGGGTCTAGCAGGACACCCCAGACACCCCAACCCTCAAGCTTGCACGTCCCTCATTCCTTCTCTTCGCACCCTGCAAGGCTGGAGGGCATAGTAAGCCCCAGAGCTTACAGCCAGCTTTTAAGGCACATCTGGGTTGCTATATGTGCTTTATTACTGTTGTTGTTATTGTTATTATTATTACTGTTATTTACCCTGTGTAGACATGTGGTCTTTTAATTCTTCCTTCCCCTTGCCTTTCTCCTTAGAAAACCCACCATGTTTTCAGCTTACTCGTGTATCATCTCTAAGGCACAAACCTTGTAATACTAGAGCTGCCTGGCTTCTTGTATAGGTCGTGAATTGATAAAAAACAAACGAAACAAAACCAAACCAAAACAACCCCCCTCTCCCCTCCCCCCGGCGCACCGCGCTTGCCGCGCCGGTACATAGAGTATCTCTGGGCGGGCAGGGCAGCCCGGCCGGCCCCGGCGCGGCGCTAGGCGCAGCTGCCCATGGCCTTCACCAGCGAGCTCTCGGGCAGCTGCCTGAAGATGCCCCGCAGAGTCTCCAGCTCCCGGGTGAGCTGCTCCACTCGCTTGCGCAGCCGCTCGTTGTCGGTGGTGAGCTCCAGCACCTTCTGCTGCGTCTCCACGTTGCGCTGCTTGGCCTTGTCCCGGCTCTTGCGCACCGCGATGTTGTTGCGTTCCCGGCGCACCCGGTACTCGTTGCTGTTCTTGTCCACTGTCTTTTTCGATTTGCTCCGGTGGTCCGAGGGCATCATCTTGAGGGTGCCCGCGGAGGGCAGGCCGCCGGGAGGGTGCGGGTGGTGCGGATGGTGCGGGCTGGGCACGGGCGTGGGGGGCGGCGTGGGCTGCCCCGGCTGGAGGTGCATGGTGGTCTGGGCACAGTGGGCGATCTGGTACTGGAGATGGGACGGGTGCTGCTGCGGGGCATGATGGGGATAGAGGGCCGAGAGGGCCGCCGACTTCACCTCCTCCTCCTCGCGGGGCTCCTGCTTGATCACCAGCGGCCGCAAGCCCGGCGCGGCGATGCGCTCGTAGAGGGGGTCGAGCTTGCCGTCCATGTAGCCGGCCACGCAGCCGAAGAGCGGCTGCTGGTGGTGCTGCGGCTGGTGCCCCGGCGCCGAGGCGGCGGCGCCGGCCCCATGCATGGTGTGGAAGTCGAAATCCCCGGCCAGGATGGCCTTGGCTTTCTCCTGCTGCTTGCTGTGCTGGAAAAGGTCGGCCAGGAACTCGTCGTTGAAGGCGGCGGGGTCGATGTAGGCGCTGATGTCGATGGAGTTCTCGTTCTCGCAGATGTCGCCGAGCTCCGCGCCGCCCGCAGCAGGTGCCGCCGCCGAGGAAGCCTCTCTGTAGCTGTAGGTGCTGCCGGGCAGGGGAGTCTGGAGCTGGTGGTGCTGGCCGCTGCTCATCGGGGGCCGGGAATCGACCTCGTAGAAATTGGCTTGCTCCATGAAGCAACTACAGTCTGCCGGGCATGGTGAAGGGCTCCTGCAGTCCAGGTTTCGAACGGGACGACGGCGGCAGCGGCGGCGGCGGCTCTAGCAATGTCGCGGCACGGTGCTGCACGGCACGGCTCGGTGCGCCCGGAGCCCGTCCCCCGGCCCAGCCCCGCTCCGCTCGCTGCCTGCCCTGTTGCTAGTGGGCTGCCGCGGTCCTGCGTGCCGTATATATACAGCCGGCAGCAGGGCCGGGGATCGCCCTCTAGTGTCCAGCCTCCTGCTGGGAACCTTTGACCGCCGCGCAGCCGGGTCCCAGCGCCCCGGCCGGGCGCAGCCGACCTCCCGCCCGCCCCCGGGAGCCGCCGCAGCGCGGGGAGAGCGCCCCGCACTCCTCGGCCCCCCCTTCCCCCCCTCCCGCCGCCGCCGCCCCGAGCTCGGCGGGCGCTGAGCGCTGGATGACTCCCGCCAAGGAAACTCGGCGCTGATATAAGAGGCCCGGGGGAACGGCGCGGGGACTTGGCGCCCGCGCAGTAGGGGCTGCTCGGCGGGGCAGAGCGGCCAAAAGCGGCCGGTCCATTTCCACGGCCCGCTCCCGCCTCTGCGCCGAGAGCTTCGGCCCAGCGCTCCCCGGCCGCACTTCGCAGGCAGTCTCAAAGTTCACCATCCGCGCATACTTGCACATATTTAGCCAGTCGGGAATATTCGCCCCGTCGGGCTTGGGACCCAAGGCGCTGCCTCGCCGGCGGTGGTTACCTGCCGGCAGAGCCCTGTAGCAGGCGGGTTCGGAGCTGCCGACCGAGGCCGACAGCGCCGCATTCCACCGCGGCCCGGCTTCACCGCGGGGCCCGCGGCGCTCGCCCGGTCACAGCGGGACCCGCGGAGTCCGGCCCCGAGCGCCGCCAGGACCTGTCCGGGATGGCGCCCGGCGGACAGGGACGGAGGGCTCGGCGGCCGCGGGTCTTTGGCTCCGCTGCTCGGAGGCGATCGGCCGTGCGGCCCTGCCGTGTCCGGTGGCTACCGCCGGTGCCAGGCGCGGAGGAGCTGTCCGCCGGCACGGAATAGCCCGAGTCGGGTCACCTGCGGGCCGCTTCATTCCCCGCACGACTCGAGCAGGTAAATTTAATGACAGATTTCCCCAAACGCACATTCAGCAATCTCGACCAGTGCCGGGCACGGGCCGCCTCCCGGCCTTGACCCGGGATAACCGCGGGCGCAGCTGGGCCCGGACCCTCCAGTGCAGCGCTGCTGTGCCGGGTGTCCCTGTGTACCGCGGCCGTGTGCCCGGCCCCGCAGCTGCAGCCTTCCCAGCCTCCGTTTTATGCCCGTTTTGAAGGCGATCAGTGTTCCCGCGTGCGGGAGAGGAGAGGACCCTGCGTGTCCCACGCACGGCTCCCCGCCGCCGGGGTATGCGCCTGCATGTGGCTCCTGGGTACAGGCCACAGGCTCGCCAGCAGCCGCCGTCTCAAGCTTCGGTTCGGGCGGGGTGAGGATGCACAGAATTCCTCTTGCTGCCATCAGTCACAGTACTCAGAACAGATGTGACTATCCCTACTTGCACAGCACCCAGGTGCACCTTGGGCAGTCCCACGGGCATTTAGCTCTCCTGGTCCTCAAGGTCCCTTTGAAAGGACAAGCCAAGCCCACTGGAGCAGGTGCAGGCTTAAAATTGCTACAAAAAGATCTGCAGGGAAAATGAATCAAACATAGGAATGGCTGGAGAAAAAAAAAAGAAAAAAGAAAAGAAAAATGCAATTCTTATTTCTGAGTGTTTTAGGAAAACAGAAACGTGACAGTAAATTCCTCAGAAAGGGTTTGACAGATTTCTTGCAATTAAAAATAATTGACAAAGGATTCAACAGGAAACAAAATTGACAATGCACCAAAACCCCATGTTTTTGTTTCACACAATGCAGGTGTGAACTTCTGTTTCGTGAGCAAATGCAAGGCCATCAGAGCCAGTGTCCTCTCAGGAGAATGGACTCTGTAACTACAGCAGGGAAACATTAATTCACGGATTACAGAGTATAATTTTCACTATCAATTGAAAAAAAAATTGATCCTATGTTGTTTTTATATGCAGTCAGTATCTTCTAAAATTATGTCTTGGGTTCAATGCAGAAGCAGTGCCTCACAAGGCTGCTTCCACGGGGAGCTGCAGCACTGTCTAAGCAACTAAAGCACTCATAAGAACTCTGAACCAAGTCCTGGTACAGAGGAAAAGCCTCAAGTCTGTGACAGGAGTCAGTTTTAGGTGTTTCAGAGAGGAGAGTAAAACGTCCCTGACTGCACCCAACTGTCCAAATTCAGCTTGTTCTACTCAGGTGAACTGATTTCCAGAACTGGGACACAGAGCTGGAGTTTTTGCCTGATGGGAGAAATATCATCTGGAATAAAAGCTGGCAAGCAGTTTATGCTTGGAGTTTTCAAGAGGCCTTGTCTGACTCTGAAGTCAACAGAAACAGGACTAGGCCATGAACATTTAGAATAAAAAGTCTGTGCTGTGTGAAACAGCAGAAGGATAACTAAGACAGTGTAAGCAGAAGTGTATCACTAAGTTTGTGATTTAATAACAATACCTATGTCTCTCTAGTCTTTAAAACACTCTCATATTTTATAATTATTCTGAAATTAAGGCCTAACTACATATTTAAAAAAAATAAATCAGAACGTTTAGGATCAGATTCCATTCCTAATTACTGTAATTAACGAACAAGTCCCCACAATTTAAGGACTGGTTTGCTCAGTTTTGTTGTTTTTTTTAACATAGACCCCTTTAATCTAAGTTAAGAACTTTTAAGTCTTCTATTTTTACATAGAAACCTAAATTCCTGTTCAAATTATTTTAATATAGTATAAAATGAAGTTCCCAGACTTATCAAAAAGACATATCTTTGTCTTTTTTCCCTCCCTGTTTGAAGACAAATATTTAGAACCAGATCATCCCCAAACAAGCACAAATGCTTATTTCCACATTTATATCAACAGTGAATCATATCAAATATTTCAAGTATTAAAAAGAAAACTTGTTGCTTAAGTAACATGAACCAGGGAGCTGATTTAACTGAGAGGAAGGATGTGTGTTGCATACTGTGGCTCCCTGAAGCAGCGCTGTCAACTCTTGAGGGTGCTATTCTTCCATCCCAAAGCAGATCTTGCTGTCCAGAAGCTCAGGGAGGGCGAGTAAAATGCTCCACAACTCAAAACAGCAGCAAGGGTCATCTCTACTGAGTCAGCTGCACTCCTTTCTGCTTAGGGAAGGAAGCTGAACAGAAAAACATAACTGGGAAGGAATGTGACTAAGAGCATTTGTGACTATTAAAGAGTTTTTAATTGCTCTGGAACACTGAAGTCTCTTTATTTCACCTGAGCTCAGTTCCTGGGTTGTTCTCAGGCCTTTCACTCCCGTGGGCTCCAGAACGGGTTCCTGGCTGCAGGGTGTAGGCTGGCTCTGCAGGCTGTGGGCAGGATGGTGCTCTGCTTGCTGATCCAACAGCCTGGCAGCTTGTGCACAACATAGCATGTGGCAGCCCTGTTAGGAACCAGAGTGCAACTGCACATTTATTTTACTACCTTGTTAAACCAGAATATTTCATTGCTACTGACAAAGCTCCAGGCAGGAGTCTGCACGCAAAACTTCCTGGGTGAATGGCAGCAACAGCCCAGCCTCTCCTCTCTCCCACCTGCAGAACTGGTGGGGGGAACAGAAGACCAGGGTGGGCACCGTGGAGCAGAAAGGATGGGACAGCTGCCCTGGGGGTGATAAGAGGATGTTATCCTCAGCTGTGTCCTGAGTGCACCTGGGGAGTAGGCAGGGATGGAGCAGCCGTGGTTTCCTATGCAAATAAAGAGCTGGCAATCTACCATCTTACTTGTTGTGGTACACTGAAACACAAACTTCTCCCCTCTCCTGTTGTGTTTTCTGCCCCAGGGAGGAGACACATGATACTGCACATAAAAGCTGCCACTCATGACAATTTTCAAAGGAAAAGACTTTATATGCCAAAGCCTTGGAGGCCCGTAGATCAGTATGCAGCAGTGTGCGCATACAAGTCAACCAGAACCTTCCCTTCAGCTAGGAAAGGCAGCTGGGGACTGCTTATCATTTTTTAATGTGCATTTTGGTCCAACAACAGATGATTTAATGACTTTACATTACAGCTTTTCTCCTTTGGAGAAACACAACTCCAAAGTGAACCAACTCAAATCCATGCTATCTTCCTTTTTTTTGTACCATTCCCCTTGTTTTCAAGTTGTCTATGATCATGTCCTCAATTCTTGCTATCCTTGTGCTCTACTGACTTCTGGCTCTTCTACTGAGAGCTCAGTCCTTTGCAATTTCCAAGCCAGGTGACCGAGGGCATCTTTTCACTTCCATTTACCTGATAACTGCTCACTTCCATTCAAATGACCCTCACAGCCCAATCTGTTCCCAGCTTGTCACCTGTAGTCTTGCACCACTCAGTCTGTGAAGTTGTTTCCTATCCATTCACAGTCTTGGCATGGTTAATGAGCCATTGCATACACAGTTCCTCTCTTATAACTGGGACCGTATTTCACTGACCACATCCACGGTGCCCAAAACACTGCAGATGTTTTTCAGATACAGGATTGAGTCCTGTTCCAAAGAACATACTGTTGAAATACCACCAAAAAACCCCCAAACAAGTGACACTGTTGCTCCTCACCTCTCAGTGCACTGTTTCTTCTGCAGTACTAGGCCATCACCTTTGCCTTAAGACTTCCACAAATAATGTTATGATGTTTAACAGGAGTTCTCCTAATGGTATGCATCAGTTTTCCCTTTGTTCAGTATTTGGCCTATCCACAATCACCCATTCTCTCTCCCTCTTTGGTCTTTCACCTCTGATTAAATGATAACCTCCTTTCTTTCACACCTGAATTTCCAATCTTTTGTCTTTACCTTACAAATGTCAATGGTTTCTCTCATCATGAATGGCTCACCATCTTTAATTTGTTCATGCTACATCTCCCTGGATGATGGAGCAGTTTATTACTCTCTGTTTCATAGCTAGAGAGCTGTGAGATGGAATGACGTGTCAAGGCCATACAAGAAATCCATTAAAAAGCTGAGCATTTAATCTCTCCTATGCCCTAATATTAGCCTGCTAATATCACCACAAATGAGCATGCAAAAGTTTGACTACTGCATTCCTACACAGGAAATCCTTTCATACAGTGCCTTCTTGTTTGTTGGTTTTTTAAATGGTAATAGCTAGATCATTTTTTTATCTGAAATAAATTTAGCTCTGACATGAACTGCCAAGAAAATGTAATTCTTTTTGATTTTTGCCATTGTATGCTTAAAGAAATATATAGAAAATACATCTTATTTTCTTCTAGACCCCAGCCCTAGTCTACTGGATTGAAGACTCTCATTGATCTCAGTAGGAACCTGTGCAGACCCTTACCTGGCATACAAATTATGCAGCAGAACAGTAAAAGGGCATCCTACCCCAAACTCAGTTCTCAACTGTGCTTTTAGGGAGGTGTTCTCAAAATATTCTCAGAACATTATGGCTCTTGGACTTTGGCTGGCTACTTTTCATGGCATTATACAAGAGGTAGTCCAAATCTAGAGATTTAAAATCCTTGTAAATCCAGAAAAATGATACTTTTTTTTTTCCCCACTCAGGTGACACCAACTTCCAGCATTTAATTAAGATGCTCTCAAAGTGCCTACACGAGCTGTGCAGGGAACTGCGATTTACAAATGTCCATGTCCTGAACTGCACCTAAAACCAGATGCTGAAATAACAGCGACTTAATAGTCCTGTCAGCAGGACTGCACACCTGGGTTAGCATCAGTATTTACCAAAATCCTGCTAGTTACAGCGGTAGCATCTCCTCACTTGTATGAGTCATTCACTCTGATACCCAAAGGACATCATGCTTGTGAGCTTCTCCTTGAACAGCAATTTGCAGTAGCACCTAAAGTGGCATCTAAGGCTGAACAACGACATTGGTTTCCAAGCACACCTCTGTGAGCACTGGGAGGTCACACTGACTCACAAGGAAGGAAATACCCTTGTTTGGCTCTTATATGTGTGTCTTTTATGTATGACTGTGCATGAATCCTTTGAAAATATTCATGTAGTCATCCTGCAACATTATTCATCCCTGTCCTTTTAGTGTAAAAGGTTGTTTTAAAGCGTAACTTTGGCAGTCCATAGTCAATCCAAAATCATCTGGTTTGGAGAAGGTACATCTACAAAGCTGAGCAGGTACTTGAGGAGACTGCATAAGTAATGATGAATCTTGCTGCTGACTTAGATGTTACATTTTGCTGTTCTCGAAAGACTTTCAAAAAGGAGATGAGACAGCATGTCTCAGGCTTCATCACTCTTTATAAGTAGTTTGCAATGTAGGCATTGTTTTTTGAGTTTTTGAAAAAAAAAGACAAAAATACCAAGAAATGTTCCAGAAGCATTTAGCAAAAATACCAAAAAGCATTTTCCAGAAGTATAGAAAGAGATGGTTTGCTACACAAAGAATGTATAATCAGAAGAAGATACGAAAAGTGAGAGCAATAGGACTGGAAATGAAGAGAAAGATCAGCTTATAAAAATAGTCATGGCATTTCTTAACTATGTAATTTAGTACATGACACAGCCTGTCATAAAACTTAGTCCTTGACATGGACCAAATTCTGTCTTCTCATCCAACTTACTCCCCTTTAGGAGAGGTTGTTACAAGGATCAAGATTAGGCTAAAGAGTAAAAACGTGGTAAAAGTTTACATTCTTTAGTACAAAATGGATCTGAAAGCCTCATGCTGTTTTTTCACAGATTAAGACATTGCTAAATCCATGTCAGACTTCAGCTCTCAGAGAACTCAAGGATCTGGTGGGCTTTTCTCACTACTCTTACAGTGAAGCTATTGAGTGATTCAGTGGCCAGACACTGGGATAACCCATGACCTCACAGTTTTTGACTGCCAGCCCGCAAATATTTGATGCTCCAAGTACCTATGGAATTAAGGACTGAGATTTTAAAATATGAAGATAATATACTTTTGGTGCAACCTTTCTTTTATTAATGTCATAAAGCTTCAGTGGCAGAAAGTTTTAGGAACACAATTCATATTTTAAAATGTCAAGTTCTGTAAGTACTGACTAAGAGGAAACAATTTTACTGCACAGAGCAGATGCCATCTTGTATCTTAAAATCTGACCCCGCTGTTGAGATAAATTCAGTTTTCTTTAATTATCCCACTATTAGCCCAGGGATTACTGGCATGAGTAATCCAAGCAAGAGCTTGCCTTCTAAATAAAAAATGTCAATGGCAGCAAGAGGAAAGGGAGCTCAGGAAGGAAAGAAGCTCAGCAAAGTTCTTAGAGTCACTCAGTGACGCCAGCAATGAATCCAAGCCATGATCAAACCAACCACCAGCAAGGGGGAACAACAGGTGCACAAAGGAAGGAATCAAGTCAGAGGCAATCTTAGCTTGAAAAGGATCACAGTTTTGTTATCAGTTTCAAGCTAATCATAGTGGCACTGCTGGCACCAGGATTTCCTTGACTCTCCTAGGAGTGACCTCTGCAGAGATGAGGCCGAGGAGCAGCTCCCCCTTTGGAGCAGGGCTGAAGCTCCACCTGGGCCACACCGACCCTGCCAGGGTGATTGACCTGCAGCGGGCTCAGGGCAGCACCAGCTCTCCTGTGGCCACTGGCAGGTGACACGAGATCCGGCCCTTCCTTTCCTGCAGGGATTCCCAAGGTCACTCGAAGACATCCAGAGGAAGAACCTGGCACTCCTGCCTGCTGGGAGAACAGCTCTTCTGACTTCTCAGCCTTCACAGGAGGAGAAGTTGCCCACAGTAACATTCAGCGTGTCAGTTAATAATTCTGTCCCAGTAACAGCCAGTCCTGTTGATAGAAATGAGTCTTTACTCATGCATGGGTTCCTGAAGACCTTCATATTTACATTTTTTTTGTTCTAATTGGAATCTTATGCTTTAGGTAAAACAAGTCTTAATTGAAATGAGAGTCACAAAGCAAGCGAGTCTAATGATCAGTAGGGTTTTCCTGAAAGGATCACAGACAAAAATCTTGAATCCAAAGTTTCAAAATTTTGGAGGAAAACAGGGCTGGCTACTTCAAATGATGATGCTTGGAATAAAAACCATTCCTTCTGCTTAGTGTTTAAAGGCAGACATCTGAGCTACAGAATACTTGAAATAAATATTAACAGAATTCATATGAATACAATCAGAAGATTTCTTTTGATGGAAGCTGTTATATTTTTTACTCATTTTATGGAACCATAAAAGTATTTTGTTTGCAATAATATTTCAGAAAGCAAAAAGCCAGTGGCAGTGCTAGGTTTTTTGCAAGGTTTGGGTATCTAAATGCTCATAATCAATGCTGAAAAGACATTGCCCTTCAGATAGGAGGGAGCAACAACATCATGTGGCTTACCTGGCCATAATTAATAGTGGAGCTAAGTATTATCAAGGCTAATCATTCAGCAAGAGCCCAGGGCTGAGAGGTTTCTACTTCCAAACAAAAAGTCCTTGCAAAATACTTGTGTTTCCAAGTAAAAAATGAACAAAATATGAAATGGGCTCCCATACAGCAAAAATGTCTATTTTTTTTCCTTCTGCTGTAATTAAAGATAGGAAATGGGAATAAGGTTTTGGACTCTAAATTATTCACTTTGAATAATTCTTTCAAGCCTAAACAATTATGCTAGATGCTAATTTTAATCAAATTACATGCAATATGTTAATATGAGTATAAATCTTACATTCCTTGACAAACACCAAGATTATATTAATGTTACATAATTATGTTAATGGAGAATATGAGCAGTACAAGCTGCTCACATTTATGACATGAATATGGTAAACATAAAGTGAAATTCAACTTGGCAAACTAAAATTTAATTTCACAAAAATAACTCCTGTCCTCTTTAAAGCAGGCAAAAATTCCAGATTTTTAATTACATGAGTGGCATGATTCTAAAAAAGAATTCATGCAACATGTTTTAGTGTTGGGTGCTACAGTTTTTGCTTTTATTTTACTAAAATATGACTTGAAAAGGAATATGAGGATTTAAAGACCTGTGTGGCACAGAACCCATAGCATGGGAAGGCTGAATCCATGCTGGTTGTCTGCAATCTGACACTCAGCTGCAAAAGAGGACAGGAAAGGGTAACTTGGCACAGAACCCTGTTGCTCCCTGTCAGAGAAACAGCTGCTGACAGCCAACACAGCTGGCATTTATGTTGGGTAAGACAGTACAGCTGATAGAGGGTCAGTATTTTCCATGTAGAAAGGGGCTGTTCCCCATCAGCATGAATGTTCTGGGACCTTCAGAAAGGCTCAGGAGCTGGAAGTATTCACGTGACTAAGTGCAGGGCTTATGGACCATTTACATTTAATTGAAGTCATCAAGAGATCATTTGCATCGATGGTAGGGTCTAGACCACATGGAATTACTTTTCTCCTTTATTAATAAACTGAGATAAACACCACTTACCCATCTCAGGATGTCACTGATAAAGTCTGAGGCTCCCAGTTCCTTCTCTTTTATGGAAGTTGAAGACACTGTGGGACTCCTGACTACAGCTGTCCCTCGTACATAGCTGTGCCAGTTCTGATGCTGTTTCCACTGGATATGCAAAAAGTGGTGCCAGTGTTTAATGGAAGAAAATCCATATAAATGTATGGGTCCCTATTAAGAGGAAATGCTGTATGTTCAAACTGTGGAAAATGCTGCAGGAAGAGCTCAGATCTTGTGATGTAACTGCAAACTCAGTCTTCAGGAAGGTGCTTTGCCCCAGTGCCCTTTGCCTATTTGTTTCAGTGGGCTCAGAGCTGCACAGTCAGATCTTCCTGGCAGCACTGAAATACCTCTTAAGTCCTGGGATCTACATATTTTGATCACATCCATCTGGTGGGGGAGTGTCTGAGTGTGTGACTTGCCAAATTTCAAGTGGACTGAAAACCTGTCCAGAGATCAATTAAAAAACACTCAGAAAGAAAGGAAAAGCATGCAGCTCTTCAGTTTCCACAGCTCAGCTACCAGTGCTGCTATAGCATGAGGTGTCTGAGAGCTGACTGTGAACTGGCACGAGAACTCGCCTTCGTGTGGGGGAAGCCAAAGATACATGGGCTGTTTCAGACTGCTGCAGTACTCTCTACTGATGCCATACATTGGTGTTGAATAAATGCCCCTACATTAAATCAGTGTTCACATAAATGAAATATTTTGTTATAAACTTTCTGTGTTTGAGGCATTGGCATTTGTTTTGAAAAACTGAGGTTTTTTCAGTTGTCTATGGCACTACTAAGCACAACATCCCATGTTATCGTGCTAGCAGTGCAGAAGTTTCTCAAAGCTGGAGTTCTCTGGAAGTGGCTGCCCATGTGCATATTCCTGCTCGGAGTACACATACACCTGCAGGCACTCATCCTGTCTTCATTTTGTGCACAGGAAGGGAAAAGGCCACCATGTGCATTAGACCCTTGGTCCCACTTGCTGAGCCCCTTAATGTCAAAGGGCTTTACACAAGAAGAAAAAGAAGACATAATATGAAAGTACACATAAACAAACACCTTGAAGAATCGATTTTCCTGGTAAGCAAAGTCCATTTCTCCGACTGCCAAACCACACTTACAGTAGGACTGCAGGTGACTTGAAAGCAAAGGCTGTACTCCCTGGAGGAGAGCCTCAAAAACCTGCACAAATGATTGTGACTTTTGACATATTCATTGTGCACTTTCTACAACTCTGTGCACCTTGGTGAAGTCCCCTTCAGAATATGTGTGCTCAGCAAATATTAAGTCTGCAGCAAAAGACTGCAGGAAGAGCAGTGCTTTTGTAGAGCACGTCTCAGTCTCTGCCAGCTGGCTGCAGGTGGTTGGTTGCCAGTGCACATGCAGCACTGGGAGTCTGCGAGAGCAGGTTCAATGTTTTGAAGTGTTCTGTGCTGTCATCAACTTTTCCTTTGCATGTTACTCTCTTTTGCCCCATATTTTTGCAAACAGGTTGTTCCACTGTAAGTCAGTGACATCAGCTTTCTTGTAATATTGCTGAGCCTGAATTCTCTTCTTGGGAAGGATTCCTGATAACTTCAACTGGTGTCTTAATTGTGGGAGAGCTTCTGATCAAATAAATCATGACTGATGCATGAAAGCCCCACATGATGGCTCAACAACTCAGAACGAGGAGACTCCTCTGTACAGAGATTTGCCAAGTTGAATTTTACACCACTGAGGTGCACAAACATGAATGCAAAGGACATGTAGTGATGGAGGAGCACAAAGCTTCTCCTGTCAGAGGGAAGTCTGATCTAGTTACGGCTGAGAGGAGAGAAAAGCAGACGTTGTTCCTGGAACATGCTACAAAGTGTTTTTTTCTACAAATTTGTCTGCAGTGTTTATATTTAATACAAAACCAGATTGTGTCTCGTAAGTTCACAATGACAGAGATATTCAGATGCCTGTAAGTGCAATTGCTTTGTTCTCCTGGGAGCCTGCATTATGTTTGAAGGTTGGCAGAGCCAAAGCAGAAAGCTGTGCCCCACTGTTTCTTTGGAAACTACTTCTGTTTCAGGAGGAAAGAGAACTGATGCCTTGGAGTGGCTACCTAAAACAGAGGCTAGACAAAATTCAGAGAATAAAAGTGGGTATTTATTGAAGGCCTTCAATAGGTGCACCTTGGGCAGTCAAAAGCCTCTGAGGGGCTACACCCCAGATGGACAATGGTCACGAGTTTTTCATGCAGTTGTAAGTTTGGTCCATTTACATCTCAGGGGTTAATCCTCCAATTAACAGTTTCAGGTAATGAAGTCACTTGCTCCAAGTTTGTCCCCCCCAATTCACTGTTGTTTACATCTCTTGAGGCCTGAGACAATGAAGTGTCTTTGAGTTTGAGGCCTAGAGAGGAATTGTTTTGTCAGAATAAAATGGGAGAACAGTAGCTGACAGGCTAGGGAGTTTTAGAGTTATACACTTAAAGTAGTACAGGATCTGAAAAATATAAAAGCTAAATCCTGAGGCATCAGAACTAGAAACAGTTAACTCACCAAATGCAAAGTATTGATGTTCTGGAAGGAAGATGGCCCTGCTGAGGTAGGTACTTACCTTCTTTCCTGCTGGGGACAAAAGATGGAGTCTGCTTGCCTGAGCAAAGTATCACTCACTGATAATCTCGTCCAAAATTCTCCTCAATGTTAGCAGCAGGAGCTCAATGACAGACATGTTGCAGTTGCCAATACATTTTCTCAAACTGTCCTCCCACATATTTTGTACAATGATAAATAATTTATTTTCTATTCATGTTCATGACCAGAACTGAGGTGGAGTAGACAATCAGGTGGACTGTGCTCTGCCAGATACCAGATTCTCAGTTTTGTGTTTCACATGGCTGTTCCTTGAGCTTTCCGTGGTATTTCAGAGGTCACATTGGTTGTGGGGAATAATAAAGCCATTGATAAGAATGCAGTTTGTGTCCTCATCTTTCTGAAACCATGAGACCATAAACAAAGTTATGCCTCTCCAATTTCATTGCTTTTCTGGAGGGGAATTTATTTTAGGCTTCTGTTCTGAACCATTTTGAAGTCTGGATAAAAATTAATGACTAAAACTATTCACTCTTCTTGATATCATAGGAATAAGGTAAAGTTCTTCACTAGAGTATACCCTGCGATAAACAATGCCCCAGTAATTATGGGTGTGGATTTTCATGCAGTGACTGATGATGCCTTGGAAAAGAGCCATGGCACTGTGCATTCAGAAGCTAAGCTATCTAAATCCTTGCAGGCCTCATTTATGCTTTTGGGAATATAGGACAGGTGTGGCAATTACTAAACCTGGATACTTGAGAATTCACCTCTTATTCCCAGGTGTGGGCCATTAATTCTCGCTCAGACTTGTTCAGTTCTAACAAGACTCTTTTGAACCAGATTTTATATATGCACATATACTTACACAATAAATAGCATTTTCCTTTCAATCCATTTATCTATTTTGTTTTTACTCATCTTTAGCGGTGCAGCCCTTATCTTACCTAAGATTTTACATACACATGGCAGCAAACCCCCAAAACGATCAGTGGCAGTCTACAGATCCCTCTCATGTTCTGTAGTTACCAGAAGACTTGCAGTTTGCATTGTTTAGTACAATTACTAAAGAAGCTCGGGTAAAACTCAAGCCAAGCCTCAGTGAAATTCACAACAAAGGCTAAACTAAATTTTATTGGATCACTAGACATCAGAGCAAAGCCAGAGAACACTCAAACACAAACACATGTTTGTAAAATCCTTTAAAAATATATATAAAGGAGTACAGTGTTCATTCTTTTTCATCCAGATTTCTTCCAGATATCTGAACACTTTGGGTTGACACACCTAGAAGTCTCCTCACAGACCAGGCATTCTTCAGGGACATATTTTATATTTTTATACTCAAATACCTACAAGAAAGCTTCGCATTCCATATTCTGTTATTTCCATAGAAGGTCACAGATAGTAATCTCAGCTGCTTCATTCACTGCAAAGGGACTTGTGGCTACTGAATACTAATGTATATCTTATTATCTTTATATACCTAAAATAGGTTGTTATCTCCTAAGCAGTCCTCTGGAATACAGTGAAGAGGTGGGATGATATATACCACATTTTGAAATAGCACACATTTTTGTGACAGTATTTTTATGTGCAAAGAATTGTCACAAAGGTAACGAGATGACCCTCTGCCTTCAAATCCCTCAAGAAGCCATGGCTGTAATGGGACACTTCTCAGGTCAAAGTACCACCTGGTGAAATGGAACATTGGTATTGGAGAACCTGGGCTGGCTTGGATTGAAGAACAAACTCCTGACAGCACGACAGCACAGACTGAGTAAGGGTTCCATTAAAATATAAATTTACAATCAACAGTATTTTGTAGCTATGAAAGAGAAGACTCTTGTTGTGCTGCATTTCACTCTTACATATCTCCTAGAATCCTGTGTCTATCGGTACCCCCTCCCCGATTTATGGTAATCCCCCTTCCCCCTATGCCGTACAGAGGGTTTCCTTTACTGCCCCTGAAACATTCCTCAAGGGGCCTCCAAGGATTGGATTAGCCAAAGGAAGTTCCACCGTTACCTGCAGCTATTGGATTCCTCAGGTGTCCCTCTGTCCTCGCTCCCCTCCCCCCTTGTCCCTGGCTGGGGGACACTCTCCCCCACCCCCTCTCCTCCCCCCAGTATAAGGAGCTGACCAGCACATGGTCGGGGTTCCACCATGGGAAGTCGCCCTGTTCGGGTGTCTTTGCTGCCATCACAATAAAACCTGGACCTGACTTCTTGGCTGGTTCCGATTTCTTCTCCGCCGCACCCAAAGCCTCTCCGAGGACCTGTCCTGCCTCAGCTAACACGGCAGTTTGCTCTGCCGGTTGCAGGAAGTGTCTCTGGGGAATATCTCCCTCAGCAGCCGCTTTTCTGCAGGCAAGCTTGAATTTGCCTCACTCGGTAAAAGTGCAGTAACAGCTGCAGACTGATATGTGACTGCTGAAGAACCCAACCTGCTAACCAGAATACCACACAAAAAAGTGAAACTTGCAAAAATGGGCACACCTTTATCTAGCTGACTGATTCTGAAGGTACTTGCTAACAGTTTCTGGTTTAAAAAATTACCTTCCTGCTAACAGCATGAAACAAAACATGGCAAATTAGGAAATCAAATCTCAGGGCACCACTATTGCAGACTCTACCAGTTCATCAAGCTTGAAGTACCAAACCTCTCATTTCCCTCAAAGCTGTAGAGGGAAATGTGAACAGTGGTAGCTGGAGAAGCACGGCATATAACACCTATAGAAGGGACAGCTTGGGTTTGTTGTAAAAGCATACAAATCATCCATGCATTTGTTTTCTGCTATATCATGTATATGATCATCTCGTTTCTTCAGACGCTGTAGGACTTCTGTGTTAGCTGGATTCCTTTTGCTATCACCCACTAGCCTGCTGAAGTTGTGGGGAACAGCTGTCTATTACGGGTTTTTTGGTGCTTCTCCATTTGAGAACCATTGCATTTAGTTTGCACATGTAATTGAGTTAATTGGTTTTCAGAAACCAGCAGAAGTAACCCTAGATAGCTAGATAACCTGGATATTTTGATAACTGCAAATAAAGAGAAGCAGTTCTGGAAGACGCAGAACCAGAAACTGGAAATACTTAGTTACAAGACTCATTAGCTGCATAGAGAGAAAGAACAAAGGCACTCGATTTTTCCTGCAAATGAACTCCAGGCAATGTGACAATAAAATGGATGTTTGCTGTTAGAACTGATTGGTTCCTTTCTTTACTTAGTATTTGCTAGAGCAAAAGCACTGTAATTTTCCGAGGCTGTAGTGAGTCAGTGCTAGAATTAGCAGTATGATACTGAAATAGCAATCACCACTATGCAATCTTTCCTCTCCTTTCTCCTCACCTAGTCAAAAAGGCTACCTCTGACAAATCAGCTATTAACAGATAAGTTTCTGTCATTTCAATTATTAAATAACTGTGAAAAACCAAGCTCTGTGCTTAGGAAATGTAAGCTTTTTCAAACAAATAGGCAGAGCTATTCACATTGCTTTTTTTCTCTGTGTTTCATTTTTTTTTTAATATAGCCGGAGTCCAGAGAAAAGAAACTCAGTGATCCTTCTTCTTTCTGAAGCTTTAATAGCCTCAGATCTGCAAAATTCAGATTTGTAACAATAAGATTTTGATCTTGGTGCAGGTCAGTCCTGAACACGGTAAGTAATTATTGTAATAACAAAATGCAGGGCTGTTAAGAGAAGGGAGATTTGCAGTAATAAGATTACGAAAACCTCTATTGCAGACTTTGTACTTCTGGGATATCCCTGAATGAATGCCATCTGCTTGGTGATCATAAGGAATGGAATCATATTGAGAGAATCTTTCCAGTTTTGAGTAAATTTAAGTTGAGATTACCAAGAAAAGGGGTAGCAGTTACCAAGAAAACGTTATGTTTTGATATAATTCAGTGGATTTGCCCTTAAATACATCTCAGTGTTCCTCACAGCCTGGAATTATGTGTTTTTACCTAAGGGGCCTATTTATTTCCACCTGTAAACTACATATACAAATGTATTTATTCTTCTCTTTTCTAAATCACTGGAGAGAAATTAGTGATTTCTTCTCTAGAATTCAAAGGCATGGCTGTTAGACCAGAGTGAAGAAGTACACAGCAGCATCATGTGTGAAAAGCAAACTTTTAACTAAAACAAGTGCAAGTCTGAAGAAAAAAAAAAAAAAAAAAAAATCTAGCAAAGGCTTACCCATGAGGGAAACAGAGGCAAATGCTCACTGAAAGAAACACCTTTTTTAATGTGTAGGTTGTAGTTCAGGAGTTTGTAGGGTTTTTATCTTAAGACAAAGAAATAATTGCCCATGAAGACAGAGGAAATGCGTGAACAATAGAATCAGACACAACAGAAACTATTCCAAGGGCAACAAAGTAGTTTTCACTCTAAGTGAAAGGCACCAGGGAACTTCTTAATATTCTTCTGTTAAGGGAACATACTGCGTGGGCAGTAAACAGGGACATTTGTCCCAACAGGCTCCTCTCCCTTTTATACCTTCTGATTCCAGTTCTCACAGTTTCTATTTCCTCAGTGGCCTTTCTGCCTCTAAATGTGAATTGCTGTAGATTACTTGAAGACACTGAATATCAGTGTAATTTTTTTCCCAGGACTAAAGTCTTTAAACAATCATGAGGGATAATGCATGTGAAAATAAGATCCTATTACAGCATTACCTATAATCATATGGGTAACCAGCTGCTACAGAAACACACCCAGAATGAGTGAGAAGGGCTCATCCCAGCAGGAATCAGGCTGCTTGTGACACCCGACCCCAGAGCTACTGCTCTTTGGGCACAACTTGTACATAAGCAGGTAAAGGGTGTATTTCAATGCCACATCCCAGTTGTCCATGTATTTCCGTGCTTATTTTTAGATTGCTTCCATGATATTCTAGTTTTACTGTAGCATTGTGGGGAAAAAAATCCTGCAAACACTGAAATACGCTGTGTGATGTTTTCCTTTAACAGGATATAGTGCTAACCAAGCACTGGAGTGTCTTACATGCAGGGAATTATGTGTGAGCTTTAACGTTTAAAGTAGTCAGACTCTGTGAGAATAAGTTTGTCTACATTTTATTCTCTTCAGCTATCTTTGATGAGGATTAATGAATGAATGGTCATAAAGTGCTCTAAAATCCTTCAAAAGCATACTAAGAGCACACATTTACTTAACTATTGTGAGCAAAGGATAATGTTTAAAGCTTACCTGGAATTCCACTCTAGCTATAGATGGATGAGTCATTGTCATAGAAAATGTAATAGTTTCAATTAAGAATCAGAAAAACATTACAGAAGTTAAAGCAAATACTTGATGACTGACAAGGGAAAGTATCTTCGTGGTAAATGAGTAAAACTGTTTGCCCAGACTAACCCTCAAAATTGTTCTGCAAATACGGTTTATTTTCCATAGGGCTTTACAAAAACAAAACCCCTCCACAACATCAGCCAGCCATAAGAATGGTAAATATAAACAATTGTATCTGTATTACTGAGCTCTGCAACTGTATTTACGAATCTAATTCTTCTCAGGTCTTTTGCAGACATAAAACATTTTCAAGCAGGTCTATGTGCTAAACCAGAGTAGCATAGATCCTTAACTGTTTTTCTCTGCATTAAAAAATTCCCACTTTTCCAACAGTATTCTTTTCACTGCCTGCACACTTGAACTTGTTCCAAACTTGCCTATCTTTATAAACAGATGATTTTCAGACCTGCCCACTGCAAACACACACACCTGTGTATTGAAGTGTACATTTCCCACTCTGCAAAACACACCTTGCTCACGCACAACTTGAGATGCGAGCATATGTGTATATATATATATAGTAAGTATATGCTTGTTTGGGCAGAACTAAAGCCATATAAACCAAAGTGTCTGGAAACTATTACGGGCAAAAAGAACTTTTCTCCACAAAAAGTGAAGTATTTTATAACAACAAACATACCAGTGAAATGGTGCACAATCTTCCTGTGACCTTTAACTCTATGATCCAGATGTTTCCTAGTCTGCAGCATTTAGGATTTCTTTTCTAATAGTAAGTTAGAAAAGAAAAATTAACCAGAAATCTATGAAATTTAGGAATTTGCCATAACTTCTGTTGTCAAGAGAACTGTTGATGCCTTTTTGGGATGTCTGTGGCATTCCTTTCCCTTGATCTCACATTCTACGGAGGCAAACCACACGGCAGCTAGGGTCGAGATGGGAATACACTGCCAAGTGTTAATTAGCAGCCTGGGAACATTTAGGAGATGCCAATCAGTACAGAAACACACCACCATCAACTTCGATGCCTGTGGGGCACTGGCCAAGTTCACCAGAATCACAGAACATTCTGAGCTGGAACAGACCCAGAGGGCTCATGGAGTCCAGCCCGTACGCGAGTGGCCCATGCGAGGATCGAACCCACGACCTGTGCCAGGCACGCCCAGGACACCGCCCGGGCCGGGCGCACCGATGCTGCGCTGCCCCTCCCGCCGGGCCCGGGACGAGCTCCCCGCTCTGCCCGTGCGGGGACTCAGCCGGGAAACGCGGTTTCGGCTTCTCTCCCTCGGGCTGTGGGAGGTGCCGGACCCTCCTGGAAGTACGGGCGGCCTCCGGTTCCCACCGCGCGGGAACACGCCCGCCTCGCTCCCCGCCAGCCCCTGGGCCGGGCGGGGAGGCCTCTCGAACCGGTTGCCCGTCAGAGAGGGGAACACGGCTGCCGGGGGCCCGGGCGCAGCCGGCCCAGGGACACGCGCGGCCGCGAGCGCGTTTTCCTCCAGCATGGCTGCAGCAGCGCAGGGACCCAAACCATGCGAGCGGCCGTGACAGGGCCCCGGCCGTGGCCACGCTCAGGTCGTGACAGGCCCCGGCCGCGGGCACACTCCGGCGGTGACAAGGCCCCGGCCGCGGGCACACACCGGCGGTGACAAGGCCCCGGCCG